>CAKALU010050364.1:0-37152 GCA_916700995.1 Hozukius guyotensis | reverse complement strand
GCGTGCGTGCGTGCATGCGTGTGTGTGCGTGTGTGTGTGTGTGTGTGTGTGTCCAATTTCACAGTACAATAAGCTCAGACTCACCTGCGCTCCAGTTTGTCACACAGAGGTCTCCTGCTGGATGTCAATGATGAAGAGAAAGTTGTATTTCTGTGTTCATGTAGCAGCTGATGATGATGATGATGATGATGATGATGATGATGATGATGATGATGTTAGAGGGGGGGAAAGAGGAGGAAATCTTAGTATTTTATTGGTTCTCCATACATCAGACCGGCAATACGTCATCCAGAGTAGGCTTTTTGGGGGAAACTAATCCCGTGTCCCTCGTAGACGGTAACAGAGTAAACAGAAGAAGTTGAAACATGTCTCCAAACTTCTACTTTAAACAAACCGCTAATAGTTATAACGCTATGCTGAAGAGTTGCTGTGTAGTTGGTTGCACCAAATATAAATTCAAAAACGCTGATCTCTGATTTGTTCCCCTGCCGTGTTCTAAAAAGATCTAATAGAGGGTCTTTATGTCTCCAAGCTATAGACCAGACCAGCATGGCTTTATGTCTCCAAGCGATAGACCAGACCAGCATGGCGTCATGGCTGAGGCTGTGCTCCCTTTTGGGGGAAGAAAACTCGCCATCACAGGAGAGAAAATAATGAAATGATTTGAGGCACATACGATACGTGAATATTCACTGTCAGTGTGCTAAATGGCTAAATGATGCTGGTGACAGCAACTACCATTGCTAGCTAACGTTAGTGTGAGTGGGCGGCTGCTGCAGTAATACTAAGGCATATTGAAAGAGGCTGGGACACGGGTCTTAGGGTATGGGGTATAACACATGCACAGTGTAACTGGACCTGCGGTCGTGCATCGCGATTGGCTCAATTTTGGCGAGTGCAGACCAGATTTTACTGCACATGTGTTGTACCCCAAAGATATGACATGTTGATGACGCGTGACTCTTTCACCTCCTTTAGTAATGCAGTCATACATTAACGTTATAGCAGCATCAGACTGTCGTCTCCAACTAAATCTCAGCCTATAGATCAAACAGTTGGCTATCAACAGGTTGGTTATTTACAGACAACACTTAACCTGACGGGATTCAATCAAATATGTAGAGATGTCTGGATGAGCAATATCCTCCACTGTGTTGGACGGGGGAAGACTGAAGGGACATGGCGACGATCAACCTTCATTTATTAAGGTATCGCCGACGCTCAGGTTCAGGCAAGGTCGCAAAAAATGTTTTAGACGTGTATAAAACAAACATTTGTGTAACAAGAGATGAATGCATACAAACTTGTCAAAATTACAATCCAAACATACGTCAGATTGCATTGAAGTCTATGAGATCTTCAGTTTTCTTTCCCCCAAAAGGGGGCGCGGCCATGACTTTATGCGAAGTACGTATGTACCGTCTGATGTGTACAGACATTTTCATTTTGTTGGAGATTTGAATGACTCCACTGCAGCAGCTGAGGGATGCTAGCAGGATCCTACAGTTACTTATACTTAATACATATTATAGTTGTACCTCAGAGCTGTTAGAGGTTATAAACTGTGTGGTTTCATGTTGTCATGTTGGTGTTATTGGAGATATTTTAGAGGCCCAGCGATGGTTGTTTCCTTCCAGCTGTCTGTCTGATAACATCAGACTCTCTTCATGTGTTTCTCTTTCAGCTTGTTGAACTCAGCTCTTTGCTTATCAGCTCTCATGCTAACATTCACCCCCCCACCTCTGTGTATGTATGTTCAGTTTAAACACACACACACTTTGACTCTTTGATATATTAAAGGTTCCTTTAAAGTCACTTTGAAGGACCTGCTGGTGTTTGTTCCTGTTTCAGTCTATTCTCTATAAATCCTGTTTATTTCTAGTTTATTTGTTCAGGCCAAAGTCTCTCACTGCGTCTCCGAGACTAACGAACAATGCTCCACATACCAACGGTTTCATTTTGTTTCTATGAACCTGCAGAAACCTATATTATCCATAACTGTGTTATAACTCAACTTTATATCTATTTAATTATTTTCTACATTTATATAATCAGAAGAGGACCCAGTATTGAGCATTGTGATGGAGGTGGTGACAGTTTAATTTAACACACTGCTGTCCTCATTTATAGCACGACCTTATGGACGGAACCTGCCAAAATAAAAAATAAATAAATAAATTACCTGATAAATAAATAAGTTATTAAATGTAGCAAAGATAATATAAAAAATACATTTAGCCATTAATTAATTGATTAAATGTGACATAAATTGATACGTTCTGTTTTTTTTGCTTCTTTATTTATTTATTTTTGTATTAATTCCCTTTTCTGTTTATTCCTCTATTAAAATTTTATTTATCTATTTATTTATTTATTTTATTACATTTTAAAGTCATTTATTTATTTTTGCATTTATTTTTTATTTATTTATTTTTGCATTTATTTTTGCATTTATTTTTGCATTTATTTGTATATTTATACATGATTCTCCCTTTGCATTTCACCCCTTATTTATTTCCCCAAACGTATTTACAGTATATCTGTGTTCTTTTCTTTATACATATCTTTACACATATTTTTTATTATGCAAATGAGGGGGCTGCCACTAAATGTGTGTAAATTTATTTTTTATATTATTTTTGCTACATTTAATGACATATTTATTTATTTATTTATCGAGTTATTTATTTATTAATTATTTATTTTTGATTTTGGCAGGTTCCGTCCTCCATACAACCTAAACCAGCTCACGACAACGGTTATTTTAAAAGTTTCCAGGGAATTTCCAGAGGCGGCGAGTCACGCCGGACGCCCCTGATTTGCATAAAGTAGCCTAGACCTCAACTTTATCCAAATGAGGAGCAGTGTTGTGAAAGTGTTGTTGTGGACACGGAGAAGACCAGGACTGACGTTAAATCCTGTAGTTTAGATTGACTTCTTTGGTTTGAGAAACGTTCTTCACATGTTCCATCCAGCTGTTTATCAGGAGTCAGCGTGTTTCTGTCCTTCAGGTTTTATCTGCCGCTGTTTGACTTCACAACATGAAACTGTGCAAACAGTCAGTGGTTGCATTGGTTCATGGTACAGGGTCACTTTAATACTGTCTGTTTGCTGGCCATGTGATCTCTCTGCTGGAGCAGAAACAGTTTAGTCTTGTGATTAATGTTTCTGAGCCAGAAAATCTTTCTGAGAATTTCCCTCCTCTCTGAGGTTTCAACACCAGGATCAGGTGTGTGTTGTAAGAACCAACTCCCACAAATGTTGTTTTTCTCTCCGTTTAGACACAAAACAGGAACGAGCTGAATCTGCCTGCTTCTAAAACAGATTTAAAATGGTTTTAAAGTCGTTATAACTAGGGCTGTTAATGGATTCAAATATTTAATCACGATTAATCGCGAATTAATCGCACATTTGTCTGTTCAAAATGTACCTTAAAGCGAAATTTGTCAAGTATTTAATACTCTTATCAACATTGGAGTGGACAAATATGCTGCTTTATGCAAATGTATGTATATATTTATTATTGTAAATCAATTAACAACACAAAACAATGACAGATATTGTCCAGAAACCCTCACAGGTACTGCATTTAGCATAAAGAAATATGCTCAAATCATAACATGGCAAACTGCAGCCCAACAGGCAACAACAGCTGTCAGTGTGTCAGTGTGCTGACTTGACTATGACTTGCCCCAAACTGCATGTGATTATCATAAAGTGGGCATGTCTGTAAAGCGGAGACTCGTGGGTACCCATAGAACCCATTTACATTCACATATCTGGAGGTCAGAGGTCAAGGGACCCCTTTGAAAATGGCCATGTCAGTTTTTCCTTGCCAAAATTTTGCCTAAGTTTGCAGCGTTATTTAAGCTCCTTGACGACAAGCTAGTATGACATGGTTTCATGTCATGGATTCATCAGGTTTTTCTAGTTTCATATGATACCAGTATCTTAACTCTAGCTTTAAAACTGAACCTGCTACAACCTAAAAATCACAAGTTGCGTTATTACCATGTTAACTTTGACAGCCCCGTCCCTGATGTCTCACCGCTTCGTGACGGTGCGTCGCGGCAGCCCGGCGGCTCGCAGTGGCCAGATCCAGCCTGGAGACCAGCTGGAGGCGGTGGAGGGGCGAGCTGTCGGAGGTCTGCAGCATCGAGACCTCGCCCAGATCCTGAGGAGAGCCGGGAACACGCTGAGACTGAGCATCACGCCACGCCACCGTAATACAATACACACTAATACCCTCCACTAAAGCCTCATGTCCACTGCCTGTTACCATCACCACTCTACTACAATACTACTGTATGTGTTATAATACTACTGTATTATAACACTGATCATGTCTCCGTCAGAGGGAGCAGACCTGGAGATTGATGGACGGCTGATGAAAGGATCCAGAGGGAGGTCAAAGGTCAGTCTTTGAGATCTGAAGTCTTCAGTATCAACTGTAGTAGCAGTAACAGTATAACTGTAGTACTAGTAGTAGTTAGTAGGCATGTTTGAGTATCAGAGCTGAAATATTTAGAGAAAGAACACATGAGGTTATGAGAATAAAGAGTTTAAATGCTGCAGTATAATGAGAATAAAGTTTTAGTTTTTTGTAATATTATGAGGAGAGATGTACTACATGACATTTTAACGTTTTTAATGTGTTCTAGTAAAATTTAAGCTGTATCTTAATTTTTTACATGATCTCAATAAACGATTTGTGTTTATATTTGTGTGTCAGGATGAATCCAGGTTCTACAGCGTGGATCTGGAACGAGGTCCTACAGGGTTCGGTTTCTCTCTGAGGGGGGGCAGCGAGTACAACATGGGACTGTATGTACTGGGACTGATGGAGGGGGGGCCGGCCCAGCGCAGCAACAAAATACAGGTACACACACACACACACAGATCTGTAACCCACCACTTTCCTGCAGCTGTTTCACAGTAAAAGATAGAATCAGGAAGGCTTTTACTGTGAAGGAGCTGCAGGAAGTCGTCTTGTTCGGTCTCTGGCGAACTCGTCCCATCAGTCCAGCACTTTGGTTCAGAGTGAGACCTCCTGTCAACAACAGAGGATGACTGGTGATGATGTTTCCTTCAGTGAGCTGGTTCAGGACCTCACACCACAACCAGGTCTTGGACTGCAGTTTGGTTACATAATAATAACTTTATTTATATACAGTAGTACCTTTCAAAAACAAAGGTACTTGGCAAAAAAAAACAACTGTAAACTGACTTAATTTTCTTAATTAATTAATTTGGTGAAAAGTGTCACAATTTCTCAAAGCACAAGTTGACTTGTTTCATCTGTCCAGCAGTATTAAACCCAAATATTCAGTTTAAAAACGTAGCTTTAACTAGTGAATCACGTTCAAGGTTCACAGTCGAAGCGTCAGATGAGATCATCAGTATCACCTCTCTGGTTCCGATATCTCTTCACATCAGCAGATATAAAACATCCCTCATTAAATCATTCATTTCTGTCTGCAGCTGTGACACTCTGAGCATCAAACATTCAACATCCAGCTGCTTCCTTCAAATATTCAACAACACCTGCTGCTGTTAGCGCCCCCTAAAGGCTGCAGGGTGACACCCGTCATCATCAGTTTGAACCAGAGATAGGAAGTGTGTGACCTCCTCCTCTACATTCCTCCACCATCAGCTCACATTTAATAAAGACCTGATTCAGAAAGAAGCTCAGTTATGCAGAAATGCTTCTTTTCTGTTGCTCTCTGCTGTCCGTCTGTCTGTCTTATATCATTCAAACTGAATTCATTTTGTTTTTGGACTGTTGGTCAAACACAACAAACTATTTTCTGACATTTTAAAGAGAGAAACTGAGCTGCAGTCAGTTCCAGACAGTCCAGATGTTCCGTGTTGGTTCTAACGATCTGCTGCCACCAGGTGTCTGGAGTCATCATGACTGATTTCTCATCTTATAGTTAACTAGTGCTTGAAGTGGAAAAAAATAAGTCCCAGTATATAAGTGTTTTTATAGCTATATTATTATACTTGGCCTCTTCTATAGTAGACCTATAATACTCTAATAATATTCACACTGGAACATTATAGGGTTAACGTGGTGCGTTTAGTGTTAATAGTTAAAGTGTTTTCCTGTTTTATGTGTAGCCTATAGTATAGTAGAGTATCATTCAGGTTTTAGGATCGGTGTCCCAGTCAGGATGCTCTTACGTTATTATACAGCGACACATTCTGAATGTATACAGTGAATAAAACTGTTAACTGAAGGTGTCCCCTGGTGTCTCAGGTGTGATGTTAACTGAAGGTGTCCCCTGGTGTCCTCAGGTGTCGGACCAGCTGGTGGAGATAAACGGAGACAGTACATCAGGGATGACTCACAGTCAGGCTGTGGAGCAGATCAGAAGAGGAGGACATCGGATCCACCTCATCCTCAAGAAGGGAAACGGATACGTGCCCGACTACGGTGAGAACACCTGAGCAGTCTCCGTACTGCTCCACCTGTCTGGAGGTGATGGTGTCATGCGGTGGTGTAGAAGGATAAAGTAGCAGAAAATGGAAAGTAACGTACCTCAATATTGTACTCAAGTACAGAAAGCTACTTTCCACCACTGATGAAGAACTTCCTGTGTCGACTAATAACATTTTTTAGTTGGTAAAAAGTTAAAATAATGAAGAGATTGTCTATAGCCGCCTTTTCTGTTAGTTAACATGATGACGTGTTTTGTAGGCGGAGCGTTTAGAGGAGGCAGAATAATTCTCTGAACACGTTAGTTAACGCTGGCTAGCAAGTATTGTTGGTTTGTTTTTTAACAATGGCTGAAAAAATACTCTCAATGTGAACCGTCACTCACTCTCCAGGATCACGAGTGTTAGTTGAGAAAGTTATCATTAACCAACGGGACCAGATTAGCCGACCCCTACGCCGCTGGCAGACTACTTCAGGAGGAGTAGACGGCTGGCTAACGTTAGTAAATTTGCCTCAGGGGGCTTTGGAGTGAGGCTGACGGACCGTGACCCAGCGCTGTCTGCTGTTGGGCTCATTTTCTGTAGCATGGTGGAATTAGCAAGGTAGCTAGCTAACTATCCAGTCACTAAATGAGTAAAATTGAACAACTTAATGCTTCATCCACACACTCTGGTCACAGCGTAGGAAAGCACAGTGCTATCGCCAGATGAGTGACAACTTTGTTCGGCCGTCCGACCAGCGGGCCTGGGGTCAACGGCAGCGCTGTAAAGATAAATTGAGGGCGTGTAAATCTTTGGATTCCTTTAGTTAACCATCCTTCAGTAAAGTCAATCAAAAAGAGAGTCGTACAATATCGGTGAAGCGTTTCAGAGATGGAGAGAATGAGTTGCTAATAGTTTAGCCTTCTACTAACCACATTAGCAACATCTACTCTCCATCTCTGAAACGTTTCTCTGATATTGTAGCTCGCTAGAGCCTCGAATCACAGTTTGTCATCTCATATGTCTGTGATATCTGGATTCTGTCACCCAACAACACAGCAAGATGACATTTTAGATGTGTAACTTTAGCCCACTGCTAGTGTTAGCCTCCAGTCTTTCCTTTGTTTTGCCTCCAGCTAACCAGAACACTAACAGGCTCTATAGTAAAACTCCTTCAGACTCTCTGAACCTGAATCGTCCAATCTCAGCTCTGGGTTTCTCTTGACTTACTTTCTCTTCCTCCTTCCTCCTGTACTTCCTGTCCTGTTCTTCCTCCTCTTCCTCAGTGGAGTTGTCCAGCCTGTCTCTCTGTATGACCAACTCTAAACAGGGGGAACCCTGCTTCTACGTGATTGGACGCACTGAAAACTCGCGGTTGGTAACTTCCTGTTCTCCTCTGGCTCTTCTTTCCTTTCACTTTCATCCCTCCATCTTTAGTTCTCCATCAACAACCTGCAGCCATCAGAACTTTGACTTTATCATGTGAACGTCACAGTTAAATCAAATGTTGATTACATGTGTGTTTGATCACAGCAGCCTCTGGTGGACGTCGGAGGAACTGTAGCTCATGTTTGTTTCTCTGTTTGTCTGCCAGGCCCTGAGGAAGGAGCCCTCTCCCCCTCCTCTTCTTCACACACAGAGGAGCAAGATGTGGAAACAGTGACCATGACAACCGCCTCCCTCAGCCAGCAGCGGGGAGGAGGAGGCGCCACAGGAGGAGGAGAGGGGGGAGGAGAGAGGAGGAGGACGAGGAGAGAGGGAGAAACCAAACAAAGAACAGGAGGAAGAGGAGGAAGAGGAGGGGAAGGGCCTCCTGATCTGGACCTGGACGTGGTGGAGGAGGAGGCACGGGAGGAGGAGGCACGGGAGGACGAGGAGGAAGAGAGGAGGAGGAGAAGTCAGACTGTCAGACAGAAGGAGAAGCGGCATGAGCAGAGGGAGCAGGGGAAGAGGAGCAGGAGCTTACCCAGGATCAGTGCTCGATCCTGGGACACGTTGATGCTGCCGGAGGGGGTTGAGGTGGAGGAGTCTGGAGGAGGCGTGAAGGAGAGGAGGAGGAGGAGCGAGACGAAGAGCAGGAGGAGGGCGACAGAGTCCGACAGGGAGGAGCAAAAGAGGGGAGAGCGGAGAGACGACAGCACCACCACCCGCCACGCAAAGCATTCTGGGAGCTCAGCTGCAGCTCAGAAGGTAGCGTTCTCCTTCCTCATGCCGATGGACGACGACGAGCACCAGCGTCTGTCTGACAGCGAATCAGCATCCAGCTTCTCAGAGGTCAGCCTATCAGCAGCCAGCATCGCCACGGCGGGGTGGCGGGAGGATTCTCATTGGAGGAGAGCAGAGTCGCCATGGCAACAGGGGAATGCCCCGGGCCCCTGGTTGAAGCCGAGCCCGCAGAAACTGACACAGGTTCTGGTTGGCAGTCGGCGCGGTGGGCGGGAACTAGCCGGTGGGCTCTCTCTCTGATTGGCTCACAGCGAGGGCATTCTCGTTTTTCATTCGCTGATTTTTTTTTAGGCTACTTACAAGGGCTTTTTTGATTGGCCTGCTGAGAGAAGACCCCGCCTCTTCCTACGTCTTATTGGATGACAGCAGACGATTAAAGCAGACGAGTACTTCATTTTGATTGGCTGGTGGGTGGGTTTTGAGGCCTCTGATTGGCCAATGACATAACAGGTGCACACACAGCCGTCGAATTAACAATGTTATTTTTATTTTACCCATCATCCCTCAATGCATCCTGAGACCTGTATCACAGAGCCAGATTAGTGCGTTATCTCAGACTCTCTGGTATCACGATGCTGGGTAGATCACCGTGGTAACGGGGCTACATCACCATGGTAACAGATGCTAGCCTGGTTAACTCCAGAGGATCAGATCAAAAGCTGTCGACAGCACGACAACGAACCAATCAGATCACTGACGGTTTATAATAAAGAGGCAAATAATAAAGAGCAATATTTTTATAGGTCAGTAGAATCTGAGATCAAACGTCTAACAGAAAAATGGAGATTAATATTAATTATGTCATTTAAATAAGTTTCTTTTATTACGGACATGAATCTTGAAAGTGTATAAATATCTTTTACACTCTTTTTCCAACACTGCAGCAGTTATACATCTTTTTAGACTCAATAACGTAATGATTGGAACTAATAATATATAATCTGTCTGAACCTCTTCAATAACTTTTTATAGAACAAAATATCAGGGAGTAAACCGAACAGTAGAGACAAAAGAGAGACTCTCTAGTTAACCCTAACCTATGTTAGCAGTGGGCTAAAGTTACACATCTAAAATGTCATCTTGCTGTGTTGTTGGGCACCAGAATCAAGATCGAGAACCAGCTTCATGATACCAGCGATCAGGATCAGAGTCAGATGAAGTCCGTGTGATACAGGCCGTCCTCCTCACCTTCATCCTCCTCCTCATCATCACCTCTTCAACTTTAAACTCGTATGCAAACAACATGAGAACCTTTTCAGACGCTGTTCTGTGATTCTGTGTATCTGAGCATGTGAATATCACTGGAATGATTTTTTATTTTTATAAGCTGAACATGTAAAGGCTCAATGACATTATTATTATTATTATTATTATTAGAGATTAAATAGACCAGAGATGATCTGATTTGCCTGCTTGCTTGTAAAAAAGAAAAAAACTTTGCCCTGATGATGTAACAGAGCCATAACACACACACACACGTGCACGCACACACACACACAGTTCAGGTCCAGCTGTGGTCCTGTTGGCTGTCAATAACCATAGCATCGCCACGGCAACTCGGCCAGCAGGATGACCTGTTTCTATAGCAACAGCCATGGTGGAGCAAGACACTAGGACATGCAGCTCTGAATCATAACAAGTGCCTCATTTTATTTCAGCCTTCGTCCTGCAGACCGACAGCCACGCACCACACCCCGCCACTTCCTGTTCACACCCCGCCATGTCCCGTCACGTCTCATCAGACGACGCCAAGACCCCTGGTCCCACACTGAGCCCCAGGCTCTCCTGTACTGACTGTTTTTATATTTGAGAGTTGAGGAGTTGAGCCACAGAGACACAGCGACCTTCATGTCATGGTTGACGTTAGGGCTGACACTAATTTGATTAACCTGCCAATTATTTTAATTTTATCTATAAAATATCAGAAAATGTCTGTTAACAAGGTGAACCAACAGTCCAAAGAAATTAATTCATGATCAAATATGACAAAGAAAAGCATCAAATCTTAAACATATTAAAGAAGCTGGCACCAGAGGATATTTGTCAGATTAATTTTCTGTTGATAGACTAATCGATGAGCTTTAGAACGGACATTTTTCATGTCTGTACTCAGCCAAAGATCATCTGTGTGGGAAGAAGCTCCACTCTTAGCGTTTCTGTAGTTCCAACAACTCCAACAGCGTGAGACCTCTTCTCTTTAGATGATCTCTCTTCTCCAGCTAAAAGTTCATTCATATCGGATCAAGATGATCAGTTTTATATTTACATACATTTAATGAACATTTAGGTCAATATACGTATGTGATCGGACTCTGTATCAGCAGGTAATCAATATTAAAGGACTGCAGGGCCACTGGGACGTCCCCATGCATTAATGTAGTTTATATTGTTTCATTTAATACTCTAAAATAAAATGTAGCATGTAAAGATGTTAAACCTAAAAGACACATGTTGAACTCCCTCATCCATCCATGACATCATGCTTTTTTTTTTTAACCTTCTGTCTGTCTGTCCGTCTGCACACTGCAGTTACACTACAACGCCCACACACACCTGTGCGCTGCCCTTTAGCCCCGCCCCTCAGCCTGCTCTCTCTAAAGGGCATTTTTGATCTTTCTTCTTCTATGCATTTTCTAAAGACTGCCTGCTGGTGATCAGAAGGATCACACAGCCTGGACTCTTAACGCTTCTAATGATGGGTCTGAATATTCAGGTTCTGGTCCAGAGACGACCAGTAAGGATTCAAAAGTTTCATCATCAAACCTGCTCTCAAACAGCAGGAGGAACGTCACGGAGGAACGTCACGGAGGAACGTCACGGAGGAACGTCATGTAGGAACGTCACAGAGGAACGTCACGAAAGAACGCGACACTGAACTGTGTTGGTTTCATAAAGTGTAAAGATATATATGCAGTAGGCGATTTAAAGGGGGGATGAGATGAGCAAAATGCCCGTCGTTTAGTAGCCTAACTATTCTGTGTATCGATAAATCCCTGGACGCTGTCCGTGGTGCTGAAGTTCCCCCCTGCCTGTTAAAAATTAACAAATCGCCTCCTGTATATGTCTGTCTCTTTAGCTTCCTGTCTGACTTCAAACACTTCACAAAGTCCGCTAACTGTTAGCTCGCTAACTAGCCAGCAGCCTCATTTAACAAACAAGCTAACGTTAAAAGAACAAGTTAATTTGGGAAGCTACTTTTTATTCACTTTCTTGGAGTGAAATGAGAAGATTGATACTGTTTTCTGGAGTCAGGACATGATTAGCCTAGCTGTTAGCTTAGCTTAGCTTAGCATAAAGACTGGGAACAGAGGGAAACGGCTAGCCTGCCCAGCCAACATTTGTATGTGGGGCCCATGTGGGTAGTAAATGGGCTGAAAAATGGGCCCTATATGGGATTGTCCATTGGTTCCGTAATGACCCAATGTCAATTGCCCACATGGATTCCATGCAGGATTACAATGGGTGTTATGTGGGCCCCAACTGGGCAACATACCCAAGACACATCTTGGTCCCGGCTTTAAGTTCTATGTGGGAACTACATGGGGACTACATGGGCTGAAATATGGGTTGTAAGTGGGTTTGTCCACAGTTTCTATGTTGGCCCCATGAACTAATTTCCCAGTAGTGACCCAACTAGGACCCACATGGGTAGCCCACATGGGGAGCCCATTTGGGACCAACTTAGTTGACCCAAGTGGGCTCCATTTGTGTTGCCCATTCTGAGCCCATGCACTAATTTCCCATTAGTGACCCAACTAGGACCCACATGGGGAGCCCACATGGGGAGCCCAACTTAGTTGATCCAAGTGGGCCCCAGATAAGATCCCCATTTTGGGCCCATACCCACTCGGTACCCAGGTACCCCCAGCATAACCCATCTAGGGCCCACATAACCATGTTGGCTGGGTGGTTCTGTCCAAAAACTCACTGAGCAACATGAACACAAACAGATGTGTAAATATGTGTGCTGGAGCTATTTCTTGGGTTTTTCTCCTTGCTTCCTGTCTTTATGCTAAGCTAGGCTAACAGCTAGGCTGACCACGTTCTGACTCCAGCTCTTAACACACAGACATGATGCTGCCTTCAAATGAAACTTGTGAGCTCGTGGTTACGACGTGGGAAGTCGTGTACACGATATGTTTGCCGTTCAAGTGGTTAAGTCATGAGAACACCGCTGCTAAGCAACGGCAATATTAACGTTACTGTCGGCGTCTAGAAGCCATACAGGCTAACAATTTAGCAAGCGAGCAAGTAGGAAACATCATGCAGAAAATGTAAAGATATAATGAGGAAAAAGATGAGGTAATTGGGAATATAAACATTTTCCTCCGACAAAGAAAAACGATATACGACTAAAATTACAATATATTAACTTATTATGCACCGAAAATTTTACTTCCAAGGCCTCCGCCATTTCTGACAACGTCAACAAACACGTCACAACTCATGAACTCGGAGCTTTCAGAAACTTTACGAGGTCGTAAATATGGACTCTTCTCATAAAAACACGATAAACACGACCCCATTTGAAGGCATCATGTGACTCTCTGACAGAAACTGTTGAACTATTCCTTCAGTATGCTAACGCTAGGCTCAGCTAGCTGTGTTAGCGGTGAGTTTGACTTCTTCTTTGAGACTTCCTGTCACAGTTAATGACCTCCACTGAACTTATATTTACAATTAAAAACACTAATTAAACTGTAGTCACATTACTTCATTTATAAAAACATAGCTAATTATCTCGTATCGGTTCTTACTTAACTTACTTTTTTATTTTTAGTTCCTCATATTACGGATTGGACTTGAGTTCAGTGAGGTGTTTTAACTGTGACGGATCATACTGACATTTTCAGGTAAACAGATGATGACTGCTTTTTTATTTTGAAGCAAACTATTATGTTAATACTCACAGAGGTATCGCAGAACGATCATAGTACAAATATCCTGTGTTTTGTCTTGTATCACAGCTAAATGTGTCCAGAGAGAGAAAAGGGTTTTAAAGCCACAGACATGTAATGAAGGCTGTCAGACAGTCTGTCTGTCAGATAGACTGTCAGACAGACAGGTCATTACTGTACAGCAGCGTCAGTCTCCAGTTTATACCTCGAGCCTTCAGCAATAAAAGCCATCACAAGTCAACACACACAGAGAGAGACAGGATTTATTCATCATGAATCCATTGAAACACATTTAAATGGAGCATCAGTCACAAACAGCACATTCTTCTACCTTAATGTTAAATGAGAATCTGCTTTACATTGATGTCAGAGGCTCTGATGTGTCAGTTCACACCAGAGTTGTTGGTTTGAATCCCGTCGTCTCTGCTGCCTTTAGAGAAAACAGGGGAGGTCTTTTATTTTGAAAAGCTCAGAGAACAGATGTGTGGGGTTTTTTTTTTCTTCCCAGAAACTTTAATGATGTCACGTCTTGTTGGACGGTTAAAAAAACGCAATCAGCTCTGAAACACCCACAGACCACATTATAGGACTACGTTTCCCATCAGCCCCGGTGCTCCCACTTCCTCTAATGGCCACTAGATGCTGCTAAAAAATAAAATAATATTGACATATTATCTCAAAAATATCTCAGACTTGCAACCTGATAACAACCAGCTCAGCGTCACAAATCACAGGAGCACCTGGTCCACCTGGTCCACCTGGTCCATCTGGTCCACCTGGGGCTGTGTGGCTCTTCCTGCTGGTTGTGGTTCACTGGAAGCTTTATTCAGCATCAGGACAGTGAAGCTGCTGAAACAGGAAGTGCAGACTGAACTGAAAAAGACAAAAAAAAGTTCTATAAGTTTTTGCTGTTTCTCGCCAAAATAAAACAAACAAACAAGAAGTCAGCTTGGACGCAAAAACAAAAAGAAAGGTCTAAATATTTAAAATATGTCAGTTTTCAGCCAATTAGGACGCAGACAGTCAATCAACCTGTCAGCCAATCAGCTAGCAGCTAATTAGTCCAATCACATGGTGGCACACACACACACACACACACAGACACACAGACACACACACACACACAGTGACACACACACGCCGGAAACGTCCTTTAAATCCTCCTCTGACCTGTTGACGTCTTTTAGTGGACTACCGGTTCAGGTCTGGTTCAGTCTGGTTCATGTCTGGTTCAGGTCCGGTTTGGTCCGGTTTTGGTCTGGTTCTGGTTCTAGTTCAGGTCTGGTTCTGGTTCAGGTCTGGTTTGGTCTGGTTTAGGTCTGTTTCAGGTCCAGTTTGGTCTGGTTCAGGTCCAGTTAGGTCTGGTTTAGGTCTGGTTTGTTCTGGTTCTGGTTCTGGTTTGGTCTGATTCAGGTCTGGTTAAGGTCCAGTTTGGTCTGGTTCAGGTCCTGGTTCAGGTGTTCAGCTGCAGAAACGTGTCTTTTCCTGTGGAGAGTCGACTGAAGTCAGTTTAGCTTTGGATCCTGTTTTACGGTGTAAATCATGATGTTGAACTGAAATCATGATGCTGATTTGATGTTGAACTGAACTGACGTAGAAACTCGTAGTTTATTTCTTTACATCAGAAATGTGAATCTTGATAAAAAAAAACTACATTTTTATTCTGAATATCAGAATTAATACGACCTGATCAGAAAGTTTTCCTTGTCAAGAATGTAATTTTGATTTTGAATGAAATGTATCAACATAATTTTGACATTTAACTAGTTTGACATCCAGATGTGAATTTGTTATATTGGTAGTTTTAATTAATAATTGACAAATGTAGAATAAATGATGGATGTGTATTCCTGCTGCCCCCTGGTGGTCACACTGTGAACTGCAGCTAATTCTTACCCTACAAAAAGGAAGTTCAAGTTTATTTACAAGTATACTTTATGTAATGTACTTAGTATACTTGTAAGTGTACTACTTCAATACTTCTTGGGACTAAATTGGCCCACTTTAGTTTATAAAAGTATACTTTAAATGTACGAGTAGTAAACTTTGCAACTAGTTCACATCCAAGTTGTATTTTGTACTGGAACTATAATATGAACTATACTACAAGTGAACTTTTAGGTATACTATAAGTTTACTAGTTTCTAGTGTAGCCCACATTTTAGTTCATGAAAGTACACTTTAAAGTATACTATCAGTAAACTAATAGTTTTTACTGCAAGTATACTTGTACGTTTTCTTAAGTGAACTTATAGTACTTAGCCAAATATACTTTTCTGTATACTTTTGAGTACTTAGCCGAGTATACTTAGACTTTTCTGTATACTTTTGAGTATAAGCCGAGTATACTTAGACTTTTCTGTATACTAAAGCATAAATTTATACTATACTAATAGTATACTTTAATAAACTTCTTTTTTGTAAGGATATGAATAAAATCCATATTTGGATTTAAATCATTACTCTGAGTTTTGACATGAAGTTCAGTTTGACTCGTCATGTTTGCATGAAATTAAAGTTTTGATGTCAACATTTGAATTTAAATGCTAAAAGGATTAAAAGCTAAACAGTGTGCGTGCATGCATGTGTGTGTGTGTGTGAGTGTGTGAGACGTTATCGAGGTTACCGTGACGACGCTCCTGGAGACCAGCAGATACAGCTATTGTGTAGCTAAGCGACAGACAGGAAGTAGCTCCTGTCGGTGACATCATGGATCAGCTGATGACGTGACAAACATGTACAGATTTATAATAAAGTGATGTTTGCTTTGTGATGCAGCTAACAGAGAATTTAATAAATGACTTGCAGTTATTATTCTGACATGAGTTCAGTTATTATCAGATACAAATAAAAAATGATTTTATTCAACTTGTGTTTCGTGTTTTCACTTTATTGACTGTGATGGTTAGCTGGTCCCAGTTAAACCAGAACTCCCAGCTGGGTGTTGAACTGGTTCAGCTGAAACTGAAGATTCTTTAAAGCAGCAGTGAGTAGAAATGGAGCAAATATGATTTAAAAAAAATGTTTTTTTAAAACAGTCACTATATCCTGACAGTAGTACATGAGACAGGTAATCTGAAAAAAATAATGTTCTCTGTGTCCTCCGGTGCTCCTAACGGAACCTGCAAGATCTCACAGACCGGAGGAAAACAACCAATCAGAGCTGATCTGAGGTCTGCTGTCCAGCTGCCGTCTATAAGAGCCAGGAGTCGATCACTCGCAAACTCCGATCAATCGGTCAAACTAGGCAGCGCTGATCAAATATGAATCAATATTCTGTTACTGTAATTCCTATTTCTCTCCTCAAATGTTTTCAGAAACATCTTGTAGTGTACTGCACTCAGTGAGCTGACAGGTGTGGCTCATCAAGCTGCTGATTGAACAGCGTCGTTACTCCAGGTGTGCTCTGGACTGGTCCCAGTAAAAGGCCTCTACTAGAATGAGCACTTTGATGTCGCAGACGTCACACGTTTTGACGACTTGAGTGAGAAAAATGCTCCCCTTCGCTCGTCGTCTGGCACCCTGGAGAAGAGCTCTCTTCACGGGTGACTCCTGCGGGACCAAAAACTTGCACATCAGGTGAGAGAGTGTGAGGACGTCCGGTGGACGGAGAGAGAACTGGAGACCGGGATCCAGAACGTCTTCCTGACACATGAACTGGTTCTTGTTGCAGGTATGAAACACGTCCTGTGAGCTCTCAGAATAGACGAAAATAACACATTTATACTGCATGAAAAAAACTTTATATCTTTTGCCCCAAACTGCCTGTGATTATCATAAAGTGGGCATGTCTGTAAAGGGGAGACTCGTGGGTACCCGTAGAACCCATTTACAATCACATATCTGGAGGTCAGAGGTCAAGAGACGCCTTTGAAAATGGCCATGCCAGTTTTTCCTCGCTAAAATTTAGCCCAACTTCGGAGCATTATTTAGCCTCCTTACCGACATGTTTTAGCATGACATGGTTGGTACCGATGGATTCCTTAGATTTTTCTAGTTTCTAAGGAAGTAGAGAAGTTTAGGTTCAGGCAACAGAACAACTATAGTTCGGTTTAGAAAAGAACTACATGGTTGGGCTTAAAATAACTACGTTTGCGAAGTGAAAATGAAACTTGATGTTGTGAACACTGGACACGAATGAACAGCTGATTGTAACGTGAAAATTAAACTTAACACACGGGACACGAACAGCGGTTTCCTGGATGATAGCCTTGTGTTTGTGGGACCCATCCACCTCCCCTCCTCTCCTCTCCCGCCCTGTGTGTCTCTTTCACTCTTTAAACTACTTCACCACTGCACTTTCTCTAAGTGTTTACTGTTGCCCTGGATGGGTTTACATCGGTGATTCTCAAAGTGGGGCCCGGGGAATTGCGCTGTCTGCATATCTCCCCTGAACGGGGTCCCTGGTCCCAAAAAATTTGAGAACCCCTGGTTTACATTGTAGTTAATGGAACGCCCGGTGTGTCTCATACCGGTGCTAAAGGGTGCCTTGTGCAGCGGTATCTAACGCCGACGGCCGTGACAAAGCATCGGTATTTGATGCCTTGGAAATGACAAGGTTGGACCCTCTTTCCTCAGACCCTCTGTCCTCAGATCCTCTATCCTTAGACCCTCTTTCCTCAGACCCTTTGTCCTCAGATCCTTGATTCAGATCAGGACAAACTCCCCAAAAAATTTCCCAAAAGCTCAGAAGAGCAGCAGAGGAGGGATCCCTCTTGAGGACGGACAGACAGGAAGTAGATGTCGTGTGTACAGAACAACCACCATAATAAAATGACAGTAGAGACGACCAGAGAATTATAGATAGATTATAGTGTAGGAGGGCGGGTGGGGGGGGGGGGGGCCTCAGTGTCTCAGGGGCCCCTTGCTTCATAATGTGTCCAACAGGTTGTGGGGGTCTGGACTCAGACTGGAAACCAGAGAGTGTTTAACGTCTTCAGAAGACAGACCGAGATGTCAACATGTACAACGGTTTGTGTGTTCATGTATCCGACCACCAACCGCCCTCTGCTCGCTCTCTTCAGCTCCCTTTTCCTCTCTTGGCCTTTTTTTTAAGGGTCCGGAAAACCAGAAGCCTCCTGAGTTGCACAACAGCGAAGGAAGGGGGGGGGGGTGGTTGGTTAATGTCAGACAAGTGATACCAGCAGGCTGTTTTTACATCAACACATGATGATCTCTATACAGGAGGAGGCCTCTGCTACAGCTATCAGTGTACAGCACTGTTGAGCCTCTGAGCACCATGTTGGATCAGAACAGAAGAAACCAGAACTCATTGGTAAAAGAAACTGGATTTAAACAGGAACAGGTTTCTGTTTCAGGGTCAAGGTCACAATAATGCAGCCTAGAACAAACTGGAATCAACAGCTGCAATGTGTTGCTTTAGCAAAGCAGAAACTGAAGGTTAGTTTAGGGTTAGCACTACTGGAATATCAACTGAACATCATCCCAGTGTATATATATACTGTATGTATACAGTATATATATATATATACAGTGTATATATATATATATACTGTATGTATACAGTATATATATATATATATATATATATATATATATATATATACTTAAATTGATATAGAAAAGAAGAGTTCAGCAGACTGAATACATGATTAATACAAACGGTCTGATAAACTGACAGCAGCTTCTGACAAACAGTGAAAGCATTTATTTTAACTAAACAATCAGTTCATTAACAAATAACATCATCAACATCTGCAGAAATAAAACAGGAAAGAACTACAAATTAGTTTTAAATGTCCACATTCAGCCAAGAGGAGAAGAAAGAGGAGGAGGAGGAGGAGGTCACAGGGCAGCTGTGTGAAACATGGCCTCCTCGGTGGGCGGGACCAGCTTAGTCTCTGATTGGTCAGATTTCCTGCTTCTCTTGTTCTTATTGGTCACTTTACGGTTTCTGGTTTGGATTCCGTCTTTCTTCATCGCCAGCGGCCTGTTGACCTGAAACACAAAGTACACATCTAAAGTACCTGGTGTAGTTTGTAGTAGAATTGTAGTACCTGGTGTAGTTTGTAGTAGAATTGTAGTACCTGGTGTAGTTTGTAGTAGAGTCGTAGTACCTGGTGTAGTTTGTAGTAGAGTTGTAGTGCCTGGTGTAGTTTGTAGTAGAATTGTAGTACCTGGTGTAGTTTGTAGTAGAGTCGTAGTACCTGGTGTAGTTTGTAGTAGAGTCGTAGTACCTGCTGTAGTTTGTAGTACCTGGTGTAGTTTGTAGTAGAGTCGTAGTACCTGGTGTAGTTTGTAGTAGAGTTGTAGTGCCTGGTGTAGTTTGTAGTAGAGTTGTAGTACCTGGTGTAGTTTGTAGTAGAGTCGTAGTACCTTGTGTAGTTTGTAGTAGAGTTGTAGTGCCTGGTGTAGTTTGTAGTAGAGTTGTAGTACCTGGTGTAGTTTGTAGTACCTGGTGTAGTTTGTAGTAGAGTCGTAGTACCTGGTGTAGTTTGTAGTAGAGTTGTAGTACCCGGTGTAGTTTGTAGTAGAGTTGTAGTACCTGGTGTAGTTTGTAGTACCTGATGTAGTTTGTAGTACCTGGTGTAGTTTGTAGTAGAGTCGTAGTACCTGGTGTAGTTTGTAGTAGAGTTGTAGTACCCGGTGTAGTTTGTAGTAGAGTTGTAGTACCTGGTGTAGTTTGTAGTACCTGATGTAGTTTGTAGTAGAGTTGTAGTACCCGGTGTAGTTTGTAGTAGAGTTGTAGTACCTGGTGTAGTTTGTAGTACCTGATGTAGTTTGTAGTAGAGTTGTAGTACCTGGTGTAGTTTGTAGTAGAGGCCACAGGCGTTGCAGACTGGTTCTCCTGCACAGTTTCTCCTCCACAGCGTCGTTGTTCCAGTCAAACAGTTCACACACTGAGTTTCTTTTCTCTGATACACAACCTGAAAACATGCAGACCGGTATATAAATATGAATATAATATACACACACACCTGTATGTTTATTGAACAGGTGTATATGTGTCTCACAGGTCTCCTCTTTGGCCTCAGCAGTGGTCTGTTGGTGGTTTCCTGCTGGAGGCAGCAGGTGTTACACAGGTGACGACCTGCAGCGTCTCTCCTCCACAGGGCGGCGCTGCTCGTCCCACAGCTCACACACTCACGCTGCTCTGAACACACACACACACACACCAATAAAAACATGAAACGTACTGCGACACAGAAAGACAGACAGGTATAGCTCACACAGACAGGTTGATATCTCACCTGGTTCACTGGCCCGTCCCCATGACAGACCGCCAGGTAACGGGGAGGGGTAAAGGTTGCCATAGTAACTGTTCCATCCAGGTGTTGAGGGGAGGAGGCTGATGGGGGGCAGTGATTGACAGCTGGAGTCGTCCAACCAGTGGGAGGAATTGATGAAGTGGTGACTGGCAGCAGCCAGCCGCTCGGCATCATGAGACATGTTTGGTGATTGGAGGAAGGTGTGTGAAGGGGCGGGACTAACCTGTGAGAAACAAAACGTTTATTTATATTCATTAAGAACAGAAGAAGAAGTATGAGAGCAGAATTAATATGGCAGTTCTCATACCTGTCTACCTGTACCTATACCTGTCTACCTGTACCCATACCTGTCTACCTGTACCCATACCTATCTACCTGTACCCACACTTGCCTACCAGTACCCACACCTGTCTACCTGTACCCATACCTCCCTACCTGTACCCATGTCTACCTGTACCCATACCTGTCTACCTGTATCCATACCTGTCTACCTGTACCCATACCTGTCTCCCTGTGCCCATACCTGTCTACCTGTGCCCACACCTGTCTACCTGTGCCCATACCTGTCTGACTGTCTGCCTTTGGGTCCTTCCCTCATTGTCTCTCCCTCACCATTGAGACAAATCGACAGCTCGTTACAGAACAGAAGTTATATTTGTAGAACTACATCGTATGAAGTAGAATGAATATGAAAAGTGGTCCTGACCGTTTCGTACAGAGATGTGATGACAGCAGAGGACCAATCAGCTAGCTGCAAATAATCTGACATCATCACTGTGTGTCTGAGTGGAACAGGGAAAGAAAAAGAAGGGAAATAAATTGGAGACAGAGTGAGAGCTCTCTATAATCACATCACAGGATCTCTGATCCATTACCAGAGAAATATGTAAATGAAATTATTAGTTAAAGAAAGACACACAAAGATCAAGAGATAAAGGATAAAACAAAGAGATAAAAGATAAAAACAAAGAGATAAAGGATAAAACTAAAACATTAAACAAAGAGATAAAAGATAAAACAAAGAGATAAAAGATAAAACAAAGAGATAAAAGATAAAAAAAAAGAGATAAAGGATAAAACTAAAACATTAAACAAAGAGATAAAAGATAAAACAAAGAGATAAAAGATAAAACAAGAGATAAAAGATAAAAAAAGAGATAAAGGATAAAACTAAAACATAAAACAAAGAGATAAAAGATAAAACAAAGAGATAAAAGATAAAACTAAAACATAAAACAAAGAGATAAAAGATAAAACAAAGAGATAAAAGATAAAACTAAAAGATAAAACAAAGAGATAAAAGATAAAACTAAAAGATAAAACAAAGAGATAAAAGATAAAACTAAAACATAAAACAAAGAGATAAAGGATAAAACTAAAACATTAAACAAAGAGATAAAGTAAAACATAAAACAAAGAGATAAAAGATACAACAAGATAAAAGATACAACAAGATAAAAGATAAAACAAGATAAAAGAAAGACATAAAGGAGGAAAGAAAGAGATAAAAGATATAAAGAAAACATAAAAGACAAAACACAGATATAAAACAAAAAGATAAAACAAAGAGATAAAAGATAAAACTAAAACAAAAACATAAAGGATAAAAGAAAGACATAAAGGAGGAAAGAAAGAGATAAAAGATTAAAAGAAAACATAAAAGACAAAACACAGAAATAAAACATAAAACAAAAAGATAAAAGAAAGAGATAAAACAAAGATAGATAGATAGATAGATAGATAAAAACAGAGAATAGAGCAACATAATAAAGAGATGCTGATACTCACAGAGCTGAAGACAGTCTACTACTCTCTAGTAAAGAATCTGACTGATGGAGCTGATGGAGGAGAAACAGGAAGTGTGGGAGGTCACACAGTTTGTGTCGACTTCCTTTATTAGTAATTTATTCATTTTGATGAGTGAAACTAAATTAACTGAATTTATTTTCTTTGATTAGTTATTTGGTAAAAGTTTGATTTCATATGTGTGTTTACACAAACTTGGTGTTTGGTGTATCCAGTGGTGGAAAGTAACTAAATATGAGGTACTTGTTCTGTACTTTATAAAGTATTTCCATTTTCTGCTACTTTATACTTCTACTCCACTACTAAGTAGCCAGCCGTCCGACCAGCGGGCTGAAAGATAAATTAAAGATAAATTGAGGACGTATAAATCTTTGGATGCCTATAGTTAACTATCCTTCAGTAAAGTCAGTCAAAAAGAGAGTCGTACAATATCGGCGAAGCGTTTCAGAGATGGAGAGAAAGGTTTCAGAAGGTCTGCGGTTAGCAGAAGGCTAAACTATTAGCAACATTTACTCTCCATCTCTGAAACGTTTCTCCGATATTGTAGCTCACTAGAGCCTCGGTGATGTGTTATCTGGATTCTGGCACCCAACAACACAGCAAGATGACATTTTAGATGTGTAACTTTAGCCCACTGCTAGTTTTAGCCTCCAGTCTTTCCTTTGTTTTGCCTCCAGCCAACACTGTGACGTCGTCGTGACGTTGACACAAAAAGGGTCTATAAATATATGATATGCAAACTGGAGCACTAAGAAAGAAACCAGGATCTTGTGGCTTTAATCACCTGGTCCAGATGTGTCAGTGTTGTCAACTTCACCTGTTGAGGTAACTCAGTTCAGACTCCCATAATAAAATTAATAGAAGTCTCAAATACATGTTATATTAAATCATCATCTTGTTTTATTATCAGACATAACAATTGAGTGAAGCGCAACAGGAAACGAGAGGATGAAGGATCACTTCCTGTCAAGAAATAAATTAAAATATTAAAATAAACATCAGCAGAGAGTCACTGAAGGAGGAAGGTGATTGGCCGCTCGGCTCAGAGGCAGGAGGCGTGTCCCTGCAGCAGCCCGGGGTCTACCACGCTGTTCTGCAGGGGCAGGTCCACGGAGAAGTCAGCGGGCGGAGCCTGCAGGCGCTGGCGGGGGGGTCGGCCCCCCCTCTGAGGGATGGGCAGCTCTGAGTGGTGAGCAGGAAGAGGAGAGGAGAAGAAGAATGGATGGAGGAGAGCCTGCAGAGAGGAGGGGGGGACCGCCAATCAATCAATCAATCAATCAATCAATCAATCAATCAATCAATCAATCAAGTGTGCTAGACTGATAGGATTCTTGTGTTTCTGGACTCTATTATTATTTTATTATTCGTCAACAGAAAAGAAAAGGGGCCCTCAGGTTGAACCCTGAGGAACTCCACCAGTCCACTTCCTGTTTCTTACCTGTCTGGCGGAGCAGCGCTGTTTGGACGGATAAACCAGGAACTTGTAGAGCAGATCGACGGCCTGAGGCGACGTGTCAGGGACGATCTCCTCCAATGGGATCGCTGGGTTCTCCTTAAAGGTGATTTTATTGTAATCTGGCAACTCCACGATCTCCTGCAGACAGAGATCGGATAACTGATTAAAAAAACATCTGAAAAATACGGACTTGGTCTGTAAAGACCTTAATACTTGTTTAAAAGTTAGAAAATGTCTGATTTTGCTCCTTGTGTTTATGTTGAAATGTGTATACGAGTCAGTGAAGACCAGAAAGTGGCGGTGTCTTACAGGCCAGCTGTCCTGTGTTGGAGTTCCCAGCACTCTGAGGACGCAGCAGAGCTGTTCAATGTCGTTCTCTCCAGGAAACAGAGGAGACAAGTTCAGCAGCTCCCCGAAGATACAGCCCACCGCCCTGAAACACACAGCAGGGCTTTTATTCTGAAGGGCTACAGGAACAGGAACTCAAATCAGAATGTAAATAAAGTAAAAGTTGTGTCTGAATTCACTCTGTGAAGTAGTAGCAGTAGTAGTTTTAGCAGTAGTAGTGCTCAGCAGTAAGATGATCTCACCATAGATCGACTCCCTCGTCGTACTTTCTGGCTCCGTACAGCAGCTCAGGTGCTCTGTACCACCTAAACACAATGTTAAATGACGACATCATTAGTAGACCAGAAAGTGACATTAAATGCTTCAAAATAACAATATTATATGTTCACCAGCTAGGCGTTTAAAAACTAGAAACAACCTTCTTGAGTTGATTCTGTGTTTTAACGAACTAATAAATATGAAAGCATGTAAATAATATGAAACATTCAGCTCCAGTTACTCATGAGGATCAACACAAGTCTGTTAACTGATAAATTAATAAAGCATTTTCACATTTGTTGAAAACGAAGTTGTGTTGTCTACTTTATTTGAAGTTTGAATCAGCACTTTGTTTTACATCCTTTAGTGTGTGACTTTAGCCAGAATAAAATAAAAACTAAAAATTATAGTTGCACACAAAAGATGTCCCAAAATAAAGTCTTGACTCAATATAAAAATAAAATAAAAAAATAATAATCAAAGTGTGTGTGTTACCTGGTGGCCACCTGGTGGCTGTACAGCCTCTCTCCCTGCTCACTGAACAATCTGGCCAGACCAAAGTCTGCGATCTTCAGATGACCTGAAGAGCTGATGAGGAGGTTCGCTGGCTTCAGGTCCTAAACACACACACACACACACACACAGGTCAGGGCTTTTATTCTGAAGGGCTACAGGAACAGAAGCTTAAGTCAGAATAGAAATAAAGCTAAGATAAAGTCACTGAATGTTCATCTGACCCGGTGCATGATGTTGTTGTGATGCAGGAAAGCCACGCCCTTCAGCAGCATCATCATGTAACCTTTGACCTGAGCCGGGGTCAAAGGTCGCTGAGAGTTCCTGATGACCTCAGAGAGGTCGGACAGCATGAAGTCAAACACCAGGACGAAGCCTGTGCCGTGAGGGAAGACGTCCTTCAGCTTCACCACCTGAGGAAGAGGAGGAGGGGGATGAGTGTGAAGCTGACCACTGACCCCAACATGACGCCCTCTGGTACTCACGTGCTGGTTGTCCTCGATCTCCTGCAGGGCCTTGATCTCCCTCAGAGCCTGGTTGGGGATGCCGTCCTCCAGACGCCTCAGGGACACTTTCTTCAGAGCCACCGTCTCTCCAGTCTGACAGACAACACGTCATGATCAATACGGTCATTATTGATAAGCCAAGGTCGTGACCCCTGCAGATTGATTAACTGTGGAGTTACAATGTGTTCACGGCAGTGATAAGACTTCGGATATGGTCCTCTGGACACCAGTTGTCAGTGTTTTCATTTAATTGGTCGGACAGCTACATAAAGTTGTGTTTGATTTCCAGATTAGAATATAGAATAAATCTGTATTGTCCACCAGGGCTGAACTTTGTCTTCAGCTCACCAAACACATGAAACAACAACATAAAGAGCAGACAGCAGTTAGTAAATCACACACAGACATTAAAGGTCCCATATTATAAAATCGATTTTCATGTTTTTTTATTATAAAGCAGGCTTAAGTCCTATATAAATACTGTGAAAGTATCGAAACACTCAATCCACTGGGAAATACACACAGCCCGTATTCAGAAACTCTGCATTTGAAACAAGCTGTCAGGATTTCTGCCCATTCGTGATGTCACGAATATACAATATTTAGACCCTTGACACAATTTTAAACGTAAACATTCTAAATGTGTCCCAGTTTATTCCTGGTTGCAGTGTATGTGAATAACATCAGCTGACAGGAAGTACACATGGACCCAAGCTGTTGCCTAGCAACGCAATTCTGTTGCAATTCCGTTGCAATTCCGTTGCAATTCCGTCAAAATGCGCTAAAACGGAGCGTTTCAGACAGAGGGTAAATACAGGCATATTCAGGCTGACAGTGTGAGAAAAATAAAGTGTTTTTTTAACATTACAGCATGTAAACATGTTCTAGTAGAAACACAAAATACAAGTATGAACCTGAAAATTAGCACGATATGGGACCTTTAAATCAGTTCCTGTCTGTGGATTGAATCCTCTCAGTCTCTGTGGTGAGTTCAGAATATTAATGTTAGTTTGTGTTGTTGACCAGCTGAGTTACCTCGATGTGTTTGGCCTTGAAGACGATGCCGTGGGCTCCTTCTCCGATCCGACCCAGAATACTGTACTGCTCCATGTCTCCACTGTCACTGCATCAACCAGGACTACAGGTCTGAGTGGGGATCCAGGACTACAGGTCTGAGTGGGGATCCAGGACTACAGGTCTGAGTTGGGATCCAGGACTACAGGTCTGAGTGGGGATCCAGGACTACAGGTCTGAGTGGGGGTCCAGGTTTACAGGTCTGAGTTGGGATCCAGGACTGCAGGTCTCAGTGAACCTGAATATCCTGAAAATGATGCACGAGTTGTTTCTGAGCTAGAAAACATCAGTTTGGGTCTTTGCTGTAGTTTCCAGTCGACTAGCAGAAGCAGAAAAGCAGAAGGACTGAAACAAAAAAACGAACTCCGTTAATAAATCTAGTACTTTACTTTTGTTTCTCTTTTCTGCTCAATAATATATAACGTTACTAAACAGTACTTCAAATACTTTAAACAGTATATCAGTGTACTTTGATTCGGCGTGTAAGACAACAGCAAAGAAACAACCCTAGGTGAAGAAAAAACAACTTTTAGAAAAGAAAACAACGGCAGCCCTATCTGTTGGCTAACGTTGCCTTGGCAACCTAAACCTGCTACCTAAGCTAGCTCAGCTAAAACGTAACATTAATCAACTATTGTCCGCTCTAAACAGCTGATGGTGACGCACCAGACGTGTCCGACAGAAACTAAAGAGTATAAAGTATAAAATACACACTTGTTCACGTGCAGGACGGTTTTTTAAATAAATATGTTAAAGGAGTTAGCTACAGAGCTGTCAACGGCCCGCCATGTTTGTTTACAGTGACGTCACGGAACTAGTCCCACTATAGAACCAGAGCAGGTAGAAAAGACTCACATGGCTTTACTCATGTGATGGAGCTATTCTAAAAAGTATTCTTGAATGCAGGATTTTTACTCGTTAAAGGGACTGTTTGTAACTTCTTACAAGAATAAATCATTGCGGGTTGGTGTCCCATGCGTGCTTGCGTGTGGCTACGCTGTTCAGACTCAGACTCCAACACAAACTACACGGAAGCACCAAAACCGCAAAGTTCTATCTAGTGAAGCCCGTCTTGCAAAACAGTGTTGGCCGCGGTCAGAGGACGCGGGGGAGACCGTAGCTTTGGTCTCCAGCTTTCTGCTCCTCTGCTCCTCTGCCTGCCTGCTTGCCTTCACTCAGCTCGCTCCACCTCACGTGCATGCGCGCTCACTCCACACTGCAGAAGAGTTAGTAGCTCTGAGAATATCTAGTGAATGTATAGTGGACGTTTGCGCAGAAATAACTGCTGCAGCTCCTCCAGACCAACAGAGGTTTTCCGTGTCTTGTGAAGTGACGGGGCTCCGCAGCGAGAAACGTTATCGTCTCCGACCGGGTGCCGGTGTCTCCCCTGTTCCCTCTGACCGCGGTCGGGAGGCTGAAGCAGGAAAAGCCAACACTAGGATCAGCATTGATTCATGGAGAGACCTCCGTCTGGTCAGTTAACATTACTGCCAAGCAGGTGAAATATAGAGTGATATTGTGGTTTTAGCTGACGTGTGTCACCTCACTGTTTTGAGCGATGCTCGTTCATGTCTATTTAGAGCGAGCAAGTGCTGACTTTAGTTGACTTAACGACCACAGGTGTCGCTGTTAACAAGCACTTCTGATTCTTACAAACAGTCCCTTTAAGTATTTTTATAGAGTAGTATTGCTACTTTTATTTACTTAAACAATATGAGTTCCTCTTCCACCACCGGTTTCTTGGGAATTGTTTTTTTTCTATTTACTCTAATTCTGTAGCTTTAGCACTCGCTGCTTTTATTTTGAAATCAGGAAGTACTTGCTGATCCCCATCCGGTGCAGATCTGTGTTTACATGAGGACTTCAGCATGCTAACCATGATGCTAACCGGCTAACCGGACCGTTGGTGGATCGATAATGACTCAGAAACGTTAACGTTAACTTCAGTCAGACATTTAGCCGGTTACCGGAGGAGTTTATCTTCCTCACAGAGTCTGTAGTTTGGATCTAAAGAGAAAAACAGAGACGATGTCTACGCCTGTTGATGCTAATGCTAATGCTAACGCTACCGTGGATCAGAAGGTTCTTCAGTATGAAAACTTCATCAACGAAGTTCTGAAGAGAGACTTGCAGTAAGAAACACGCTACATTATTAAATATTATATATATACATATTATTAAAGGCTGATTCAGTCATACAGAAGAGCTGTACATGTGTTATTATGTGCTGGAAGTACATTCACTCAACTGTTATATTTCAGTAGCCTTCAGTTTTAAGGTATTTTACTTTAGTATTTCCCATTTTATGCCACTTTATACATCTCTGATAATCAACAGAACACACTGCAGACAGCTTGGAGGTAACAACCTGTCTATATACAGTCTATGGTCCAGAGTAACAGATTTATAAATGTATTAAATCTCAGAGACAGATATCTTTAAACATGAACACATAAAACTAAAACTATCTGACAGACAGACACCACCAGAGGGGAGAGAGTAATACAACATGAGACAACTTTTATAGTATAAATAAAGTTTATTATTATGATTATTATTACTATACCTACTATTATTGTTTGTGTGTTGTTTGACAGGAAGGTGTTGGAGCAGAGAGACTCAGTTTATGAGAAGATCTCTCAGTATCTTCAGCTGAAGAACACCATACAGAGTCTGCAGGTACACGCACACACACACACACACACACGCATACACACGCATACACAGACAGACACACACACACACACCTGTTGTCATATGAATACGTTTTATCTGTTACAGATTCTGACAGCTTTAAAAGCGTCTGTGTTGAAAGAAGAAGAAGAAATTATTGACAGTTTTTGACATCATCAGGAAATGGAGGATTACTTCTGTTAAATATACGTGTAGATTTAGGAATGTAGTTTTTGGTGAGAAGAATAAACAGTCAAAGTTCTCTTGCTGAAAATCTGAGACAAACAACAGTTTAATCAGACCACTGAGACGAGGAACATGTTCTGTGTGAAGGTTGTATGTGATGTGCTGAGTGATGTCACTGTGATGTCACTTCTCTTATTGTGTGCATGTGTTCCTGCAGGAGGCGGGTTCTCAGCAGCTGAAGACGGATGTTGATCTCGGCTGTAACTTCTTCGTCCAGGCTGAAGTGTAAGCTGCCGATACGCCGATCAATAACTCTGATAGGCGTTTATTGATACTGATCAATCACAAACTGTATTACTGAGTGTGACAGAGGGAGCCTCTTTTAAGCCCGTCTCACATTTCTTCTTTTTCTGTCAGGGAGGATTCGTCCAGGATCTTCGTGGCTGTCGGTTACGGCTTCTTTGTGGAGATGAACCACGACGAAGCTCTGCGATTCATCGACAAGAAAACGAGTCAGCTCACAGCGTCAGTTCATCATCACGAGACAGAAAACACAAACCATTCTTTCTTCTTCTGTTGTTTTATACCTGCAGCAAGTTAAAAACAACAACAACAACAACAACAGCACTGACTTGACACGTTTGAGATCTCAGATAGAATTTAAAATAAAGTTTTGTGACTTTGAACAAAGTTTATTTCTGCAGTTAAAGTTTCAGTGAAAAGAAAAAGAGACTTCAGGGAAACGTCCTAGTGTGTTAGCTCGACGCTAGCTGTGTCCATTGTTGTGAAGGAGAGATGCTAACTGTGCTAACTGTGCTAACATTGTGTGTTTCAGCTTCACAGAGCAGCTCACCAAAGACTCTGCTAAGATTAAAGCCAACATCCGCATGGTGCTGGAGGTCAGTTTGTTCTGCTCATCTTCATCTTCCAATGTCTTCTTTACATTATTGATTAATACACTGTTCTTTTTTCACTTAGCTAATCTCTTCTCTTGAATGAAAATAAATATTGATCAGATAATAATAAATATATTAATGTAAATAAATATTTTACTGATATTTTCAAAAAAAATTCAGAATTTTTTACAAATATTTTTTGGATATTTGACCATTTTTTTCTAATATTTTCTGATGTATTGCTAAGAATTTTTACTAATATTCTACTAATATCTTTTGGATATTTTTTTAATACTTTTCGGATATTTTATAAATAGTTTTAATATTTTCGGATATTTTACTAATATATTTTTTATATATTACTACTGTATTACTTTTCTGATACTTTCTGATTTTCACAAATATTTATTTGATATTTCACTAATATTTTTCTGATATTTTCAGAATATTTTTGCTGATATTTTTATGATATTTTACAATTTGTTTTCTGACATTTTCATAGTTTTTTTTTAATATTTTACTCATTTTTTCTGATATTTTATTTCAGATCTGACACTTTGCTTTGTTTATTTAAAAATAAATGTGTTTATTTAAAAATAAAATCACAGATTCCTGGAGGTATTTTATTGTGAAAAGTGACCAGATTTTGGCAGGAAATGCTGGGTCTGAGCTCCTGATATTCTGCCTGAACCAGCAGTTCCCAAAGTGATGATAAATTACACTTTATAACTAATGTGCTCTGAGGCTGGTGCCTTGCTCAGTGGCAGTATGGCAGATTTATTCTCATAACCATCATGTAAATAAATAAAGTGTAATATAAATAAATGAACAGGTAAACAGACAGGAAGTGGAGCCTGATGGGGCTCAGACTTCTTGAACTTTTCACTGCTTAATTGATCAACTTTACATCAAAGTAATCCATCATTTTACTTAATATTGATAATATTAATGATCAGTTAATGAACCGATCCTTTGAAGCAATAATCACTGAATGAGGTGTCAGACTCTGATGGCTGCTGTCTTCTTCTTCTCCTCCTCAGGGTCTGAGGGAGCTGCAGGGAATGACCGACCTGCCAGAGAGCAGAAGAAGAGAAGTTTTCTAGACGAGCGGAGGACATTCAGATTCTTGACCTGTTGATGACACGTCTATTAAAACTGACGCTCCTGAAACAGACTGAAGCTTCATTCAGACAGGAGGAGGTGTTGAACTCTTCGTTCAGGACATTGTAACCATGGTGACATGTTATTATGGTCTGTAGTAGACAAGGACACTCAGCAGGACAAAGACAAAAGCCTCCACAGGGGGGCGCCGGAGAGTTAAGAGCGAGGCAAAGATCCTGCAGGAGGTGAATCAGAGTAAAAACTCTCCTCCTCCTCCTCCTCCTCTTCTTCACATGAAACACCTGTTGATATGATTCAGAGTGACTTCCTCTTCCCCAGGATATCATCATCTCTGATGTCCAGCACAATAAACGTCCAGAAATCCATTAGAAATCCCAGAGAAAATAAGTTCTCTTCAGTATCACAGTGATCCAGTGATAGTTGTTTGTTCACCCACGGGGACACTGAGACGGGAGCTGATCACAGATCAGTCTGTTGATGGAGACACTTTGACTACATGGAAACTAATATCGACTAATAATCACTACAGACCAACTGATGAGCTTTACTGGGTCTATCTCTCCTCCTCTACAGACGTCCAGCTAGGCTGAGTGGAGCAACAGGCTGAATTCTGCTCCTGTATCGAACCCGTCTCCAGAATCAGACTGTTGGGCTGTAAAGGAAGTAGCTGTAGATCTTCAAAATAATGTCACAGAAAGTGACTGATGTTTCTCATGAATATATTAATGTGGTGAATCTGTTGAAGACCTTTTTAATGTGGATGTTTTGTCAAACTACTAAAATTACACCACATGGTCAAAACTATGTGGACAGCCTGATTGCTCCTGGTTTGGTTCCAATGACGGAAATCTGAATACTACAGCATACAGTGATGTTTTAGAAAACCTAAAATATTCTGAACCTTTTTGACATGTGACCATTTAAAATGAAGCATATCTACAGTTTATTCAGACCTTTTAAATGCTGTGGTTTAAATCTGAATTAACTGAGTTTTAATTGGATGTTGGTGATGGTCACACCTGCTGTTTGTCTTTGTTCTTACGAAGCGGTTTCACTTCTGCAGATGTTCACTCCTCTAACAAAGAGACATTTTGTGTTGTTTTGTAAGATTAAATTTCAAATAATATAAAATTATTTTAATCATAAAATCAAAACTTTCGAAATCTCTTTTTTTTTTTTTTTTTTTTAAGTATCTTGATTTGGTTTTAACTTTAAAGAAGACAAACGTGTCATAAAGGAAAACATAAGAGCAACTCATTTTACACAAATAAAACCAAATAAATACAGAAATTATTAAATAGAAAAAAAACATAAATATATTTTAATAAGCAAGAAAATAATTAAGTTATAAAATAGTTATAAATTAACAAAAATTAAGAAAGGAAATCTCTTTAAATGGTTGTTGATCATGTTTGAACACAGAACAAAAGAGCTGAGGAGGAGACGGTCCGTCAGCGCTGTGTTTCTAAACAGGCTCTTTGTCCACGTTGACGTGTGTCTTATGAGATGTAATTATCAGTTTGAGTGTTCAACAGATGTGATGAATTATTGGAGATCATACTCCAAGCAGAGCATGAAAATGGATCATTCATTCTTAGATTATAGAAACGTATTAGACCTACTGTCAGTGAAAGCAATAAGTCATAAAGTTATAAAACATAATTATCGAGGTGTTATAATAATAATAATAATAATAATAACTATAATAAGAAGACAGGTGGAAAGATGATTATTATTCCAATCAGAGGGAGCTTTAATGAATATAAATATATATATATAAATACGATGCTGTTGAGTTCAGTAGTAATAAAGAAATTCAGCTCAGCTGCTCTGAGAGCTGCTTCGTCAACAACAGGGAGCCTGTTGCCATGGAAACTGGATGCTAAATAGAGGCAGTGGCGTAAAGAAGCTGAGAGATGACTCTTGAAATAGACTCCCCCACACACACACACACACACACACACAGAAAGCACTCCTGTGTTCGGATGTCAGATGAAGGAAAACGTGACGCTGACTGAACGACTGCAGCTGATTCACTGCTGACACAGTTTTTATGGAGTCCTGGTAGGATGAGAGGACGACACGAGCTTCATGAGCACATTGAGTTTCTGACTTTTTAAGCTGTTTCCTTAAAAGGTTGACAAAGCAGAACAATAGTTATTAAAACATTGAAGGTTGAAAATAGATTTCTTCTATATTAAATATATATATATTTATATATTAAATCAATTTGTTTTATATTAAATATATTTATTTTATATTAAATATAGCAGTACAATATTAAATATATATTTTTATATTAAATATATCAGTTCTATATTAAATATATTAGTTATATATTAAATATATCTTTTTATATTAAATGTATCAGTTCCGTATTAAATATCTCTTTTTTATATTAAACATATTTGTTGTATATTAAATATATCACTTTTATATTAAATATATTATTTTACATTAAATATATCAGTTTTATAATAAATATCTCTTTTTATATTAAATATATTTGTTTTATATTAAATATATCAGTTCTATATTAAATATCTATATTAAATATATATTTTTTGAGATGGTGACATCTTACAATTACCTAGGTGTTCACCTGAACAATAAATTGGACTGGACTGATAACTCTACTGCACTCCACAGGAAAGGCCAGAGCAGACTGTACCTGCTCAGGAGACTGAGGTCTTTTGGAGTGCAGGGGGCGCTCCTGAAGACCTTTTATGACTCTGTGGTGGCATCAGCCTTTTTTTATGGAGTGGTCTGCTGGGGCAGCAGCATCTCGACTGCGGACAGGAAGAGACTCGACAGAGTGATCAGGAAGGCCAGCTCTGTCCTGGGATGCCCCCTTGACACAGTGGAGGTGGAGGGAGAGAGGAGGATGATGGCTAAGCTGTCATCCATGATGACTCCCACCCCATGCTGGACACCATCTCAGCACTGGAGAGCTCCTTCAGCAACAGGCTGCTCCACCCAAAGTGTGTGAAGGAGCACTATCGCAGGTCCTTCCTTCCTGCAGCTGTCAGACTCCACAACCAGCACTGCTCCCAGTAGACCACTTACACACCAAAAAACTGACAATAACCTGATATTTTCAGGTGGAATTTCATTCATTCCTTCATTCTCACTGTGCAATATCATTTTCCACTTGTGCAATTTTGTTAATAGTCTGTTTATTGTCAATAGTGTATATACTGCTCCTATTTTTATACTTCCTTCTATTTAAATGGTTCATATTTTGTTACACTTTGTTTAGCTCTTTTTTACTGTGTTAGCTGATGCCTCTTTGTTTTTTGTACTATCCCCTTTGCTGCTGTACACTGCGGGACTAATAAAGGAATATCTTATCTTAACTTTTATATTAAACAGTTTTGTTTTATATTAAATATATCAGTTCTATATAAAATATTTTTTATTTATATTAAATATATTTGTTTTATATTAAATTTATCTTTTATACTAAATATATGATTTATAGTCAATATATCTTAATTACATATATTATTTTTTACATCGAGGTGGAAACTGTCCCTCCTAAATAGATGGATAAATACGTTTTATTTTGAAATCCATAGCCGGATGTGTGAGTGTTTGAATGGCGGTTAACCTGACTGAGGTGTAAAGTAGTGTGGAGGCGTTCAGCCAAACAGGAAGAAACCTGGAAAACACACCGAAGAGACGAACACTACAGGAGGCTAAACTACCAGCAAACTACCGGGCGGATTTTACCAACGACTTTTCTCTCCGCCTCGGAGCACTGTGGACGGTCAACTGGTGAACTCCAGTCCGCAGTGAGACGCGCTGTCTGGGGGCTGAGACACCAGCAGGAGGAAGAGGAGGAGGAGGAGGAGGGGGCTGTCAGCAGGCTAGGCTAGGCTAGGCTAGGCTAGGCTAGGCTAACAGCTTCAGCCCCCAGAACACCCTGAACTTGGAGAAACTTTATGAATAAATAATAGGCGTTTAATCATCGACGGTTCCGGAGACTTCTGACGAGATAAAAAAGAAAAGAAAGATAAAAACAATTTTACCGCCAAAAAAACAAGTGTTAGCCAGCTAGCATTGCTAGTTAGCCAGCTAGCATTGCTAGTTAGCAGCTAGGTGGCTAACTAGCTCCCATCAGTGATTGTCAACACATCCACGCTCTGACAGCAGACATGTAACGTTAAACACATCTCTTCATCCTCTTTACATACTTAACTCATATTGTTTTTATGTTAACACAAAGTTATATTAGACATTAATTAACGTTATCATATTAATTATCACTAAGTTATGTGAGGCTAAACGGTCCGAAATCTCTTGTTTCTATCAGTGTGTGTTTGTTTTTGACGGTGTTTCTCCGGCTAGAGTTGAACTTTTAATTTCTCCGGTGCTGTTGCTGTTGGGTGAGTGTGTTGTTGTTATCATGGAGGCTCTGGAGCCTGGCAGCGGCAGCAGCAGCAGCTCGGAGCGGTTACATAACGCCAGCAGGTCTCGGAAGAAGCTGCTGAACGTCGCCTCCTCCTCCTCAGCCTCCTCAGCCCGGCTCTGACAGCTGAGACAAAACCCCCCCAACACACAGACAGACAGACAGACAGGCAGGCAGAAAGACAGACAGACAACACAACAAACAAGCACCGGGCAGCATGGAGGAGGATGAGTGAGCCTGATACCGACACACAGCACGGGACATTTCACTGAAGATGGATTCAAACCCGCTGATAAACGGTGAGAGATGCTGCTGATGGAGCTGCTGCATGCTGTGTTTACATGCTGCAGCTGTGTGTGTGTGCTGTGTCTCTGTGTGTGTGTGTGTTGCAGCAGCACTGCGTGTGTTTCTGTGCAGTTTGGAGGGAATCAGCAGCAGCAGCAGCAGCAACAGCGTTGCAACAGGTGTGTGGAAGCTGCTGAGGCCTGCAGCAGCCTGCAGCTCAGTGTGTGTGTGTGTGTGTGTGTGTGTGTGTGTGTGTGTGTGTGTGTGTGTGTGTGTGTGTGTGTGTGTGTGTTGAAGCAGGTATTATCATGACTGAATGGCATGCTGGTTTGTTGTCATGCAGCGTGTAGAAACTTGCAGCCTGAGAACTAGTCACTCACTGAAACACCTTAACCAGGTGTAGCCAGGATCCTAAAGATAAGTTAGGTCATAACCAGAGTCACCAAAAGTAGATTCTCCAAAATGTATGATTTCTATCTTGTGTTTAGTTAACCGTTCATTTTACAGTATAATGTCTCTATATTCAATATTAATATATTATTCAATATATTCAATTTCCCCAAATTAGATTAGGGATGCACCGATCGGATATTGGGTTGATACTGACTCAAATACCTAGATCAGAAATCGTTGACAATGGGGCCGATCTATTCAATTTAGCTTTATGTTTATATACTATGTACATTATACACTTGAATTGTAATTCCTGTTAATTTTGAAGATTCTTTTAACAAGCTCTTGGTGTACGATTTTATTATTTTAATGATGAATAACACTTCAGCAAGTTAAGAGCTGCAGCTAACATTTGTTTTCATTATCGATAAATCTAACAATTATTTTCTCAA
>CAKALU010050322.1:19710-124005 GCA_916700995.1 Hozukius guyotensis | reverse complement strand
ATATATATATATATATATATATATATATGTATATATGTATACATCCATTTGTGTATGCATGTGTACATTTATGTATATATTTTGTTTTATCACCTTGTTCTACCATTTTACCACTTTATTATTATTGATATGTTCTCTGATGTTCTATTTTAGCAGTTACCATATTTTTTTTACTTTATTTATCTGCTTTTATTGTCTTGTGAAGCACTTTTTGCAACATCTGTTTTGAAAAGTGCTATATAAATACATTTATTATTTATCATTATTATAAATCAAGCTTTCTTCATGTCATTTCAAATGTGTTGTCTGAACAGCGGCAGGTAAGATAAGATAAGATAAGATATTCCTTTATTAGTCCCGCAGTGGGGAAATTTGCCGTGTACAGCAGCAAAGGGGATAGTGCAAAAACAAGAAGCAGCAGTAAAAAACAAAAAATCAGATACAACACAGTGCAAAAAGCAAAACAAAAGTAGACAGGCATATAAAATATGAACAATTTAAATAGAAGGAATATAAAAATAGGAACAATATAAACAAGGGGAATATTAAAAATTGGAACAATATATACAGTATCAACAATAAACAGGCTATTAACACAATTGCACAGGTGGAAATATGATATTGCAGGTGTTTGAACACTTACCAGCATTCAGAGTAGTGACCACAGAAAAAGGGGATCTGGAGCCAGAGCTTCTCAGGGGCACAGTCTGAGCCGCCGGCTGATACACATTCATCAAACGTCTGAAACACAAACACTTACTTGTCAAATTTAACTTTCATACTTTTCATGCTGACTTTCAAAAAGTCAGCATGAACCAGATGAATGATTACAGCAAGCAAAACCTGTTTCAGTGTTCATATGAGCAACTGACTTTTGTTTGAAGACAGACAGACTATTGAAACAATAGAAAGAGAGTATTGATGGATTTTAACCTTCTTGTCTCCTTGTTTCCTGCGTCTCAAGCCGGGCCGGTAGTCATCCCCGAAACGCAGAAAGTAGTAATATGACACCAGCCTTTCAATGGGGTCCCGGATCACGTTTATGTAGATGGGCTTCCTCTTCACCCCAAACCTGACAGAAATGACAGTGATTGGGTTGAGGCACTCAACAGGACTTGAATCCAACTATTAAAGCTGCAGTAGGCAGAATGTTTTTGGCATTAATAACCTTTCAGCATATTGTAATTCAAGTGTTCTGAGAGAAAACTAGACTTCTGCACCTCCTCATGGCTCTGTTTTCAGGCTTTAAAAAAATCTAGCCAGTGACGGGAGACTTTGGCCAATCACAGGTCATTTCAGAGAGAGAGAGCGTTCCTATTGGCTGTTCATTCAACGGAGGCAGCTGTCAATCACTCGCAAACGCTGATCAAACGGTCAAACTAGACAGCGCATATCAAATATGAATCAATATTCTGTTACTGTAATGCCTATTTTTCACCTCAAATGTTTTCAGAATTATCTTGCAGTGTACTGTTTAGCTGTAAAATGAGAAAGTTTGTTCCGGCTGGTGGGCGGTGCTTGGTATTTCCTCAACTGATCTCAACATGGCTGCCGGGTCACAAACTTTCTCATTTTACAGCTAAACAGTACACTACAAGATGTTTCTGAAAACATTTGAGCTGAGAAATAAGCATTACAGTAACAGAATATTGATTCATATTTGATCAGCGCTGCATAGTTTGACTGTTTGATCGAGTTCGCAAGTGATTGACAGCTGCTCAGAGACGGCAGGCTCCAGCTCGGCTCTGATTGGTTGTTTTCCTCTGGGCTGAGAAATCCTGCAGATGCCATTAGGAGCACCGGAGGACACATAGGCACATGATTTTTTTCAGATTACCTTCCTCATGCACAACTGTCAGGATATAGTGACCGTTATATGAAAATAACTTTTTTTAAATCATATTTGCTCCATTTCTACCCACTGCAGCTTTAATATGAATTCTAAAGACAGTTTGCAGATTTATAAGCTCAATAATGAGCTGATTTTGTTGTTAAAACATACTGAGGTCAGAGGATCAGCAATGTTACTTTGTGCTACATTCAGATCATTACCCTACACTGTGTGAATGAAACGCTGTGAATGACCACAAGGGGGAGTTTACCTGCACAAAACCACAGCAGGGTGAATAAACCGTTTTTTTACAGTGTTGCCATTATATTGCAAGACAATGTAATTACTTGGTGAAGTCCAGGAAGGAGACGTGTCCGTGGTAGAAAGCCGGCTTCATTTCCCTCCACTCAGTCACATTCTTTACAAACCGCACCTGAAACAAATCAGTTAAAATAATGCTGTTTTTAGTACAAACAGTTTACCACATAGAGACAATAATGTAGGAATATGAGGCCTCTACATTACAGATGAAAGAGGGAATTCATGTTAAAGGTGTCAGCGTCTGACCTGGTCCTGTATGGACATGACCGGGTTGTTCTTGGTGGTGTTGATGTGCAGGACGTGGTAGTGGTTCTTCCCGCACAGGTCGTAGGCGATGTTGGTGAAGGAGGTGCTGGCCGTCTTGGGCACGCGGTTGTAGATGATGACGAGGTCGTCCTCGTTCTCGGACGGCGACGAGGACGACGAGTCCCGTTCCCGCAGGCCGTCCTGCGTGTGCCGCTGCTCGATCTCTCGCACCTCGTGTCTGGCGATGGCTCGCTCTGGAGGGGACGAAAGGAAGTTATTTATTAACTTTAATACTGCAGACTAGGAGAAGTGAGCAAAACAATGTCCTCGTTATATGAACTCCAACCAGATCCAGGAGTGCTGCTCTGGTGCTGAACATGACCTCTGACCTCTCTGTGGAGCAGAATACGTGAATGAAGAACTTCTCTTTAAAAAGTGCCAGGAAGCATTTGTAAATACTGTATAGTGTGGACCGGCACCAAAAATAAATATACGAGGAGTTAAACTCGTGGGTGCAAGCAAAATCACTACCATCTCTCTCCAACTCCCACATCTCTGTTTATACATGGGTCACTGTTTGACACGCCTCATTTACTCAAATAGCACTGAGCTGAAGCATATTTGACATCTCTGCTACAAAATCTAGAATTAAATTTAAACCTAATCCACATAAAGATATGATCTGTCCTTGTCAGAAGTAACACCGCTGTGTGTGTGTGTGTGTGTGTGTGTGTGTGTGTGAGTGAGATTAAACTGTAACTTCATTAAAAATGAATTTCCATTTCACCCGAGCACAGTCTCTCTCGGAGAACAGATAGCTAAAAACTCCTTTCCTGCTTCACACCGAGGATCAAGAATAATGTCAAACAGGAATATTAGTTAATCATTTTGTGAGCAGCCTATTTCACGCTGCCGTACCGCCGCCGCTCTTGTTCGCTTATCAGATTCCACTTTAATATCAGTCTCTTACCTTTACTTTCACTCTCCTTATTTAACCGCACAGTGAAGAAGTGTCTGTAAAGCTCCCGTTTTAGATCAAATACATGTACCGTCATGTGGCCGAGTACATCTCTGTGTGCTTCAGACAGACTCTAAGATGGAATTGATTTCTCCAACCTAGTTTCCTTCTTATTCCTCTTCGGAAGAAAAGAGGATCGTGTAACAAGGGTGAAAGGGTGAATAGGTTAGAGGCTGGTGGTTAGACGGTAAGGCTACAGTTATTTGATAGCTAACTGGACGTTTACAGGACATCAATACACTATAAATGAGGAGGGCGGAGGTATCTCAATCCAAACACTGCATGAAGCGGCAGAGAAGCCAGACCTCGGTGCCTCGGTGTGTGAATAGATTCAACACAAAGAAGCCCGGGCCTTTGTTGCCCTCGGGCTTTTCTTTGCCTCAGATTGACTGGTGTTGACAATGCCTCCAAGTGCTCCGCAGGAAGGATGGAGCGAGAAGAAGAAGAAGGGTGTTTATGTGTGTGTGTGTGTGAGAGAAGGGAGCACCTAATACCCGTGGGAGCCCTCGGTGGAGCCAGCAGGCTCCTAAAGCCCTGCCTAAAGCCCTGCCTGGCTGCTGAGACACTGTTGCAGCCTGGACTGGCCGGCTTTACAGGCTGGCATCTGGCTCCGGTGGCCAATTAAGATGTCAACTGCGATTCCGCCGCCCTCTCCTTCATCTGTGCGAACACACGTGGGCACGCACACAACGCAACACAACACACAGACAGAAATGCTCTCACTGTGCCCCCTCTCTTACACCCTCCTGAGCAGCTGTTAATGTTCCACTCATCAGAGCTGGATCAGGTTACGGACGGAGCCGCGCCGCTTCCGCACGCTCGCAACTGCTGCTGCCCCCTCCCTCCCCAAGGCCGGTGGCGTGGTGGAGACGTGCCAGGTGGCCGTAATGGCTGAAGGCTGTCAGGCGTGCGGAACAACTGTAATGGACACATTCATTCACGCCTCCTTCCAAAGCATGCATTAACCAACAACAACAGCAATAACAGTTGCTATGCTGGAACTTTATCGCTCGGGCTCAAATGTCCTATTTTTATGACGGAGTACAGTGAAGGGTGACAGAGAAAGACAGTGACAAAAAATAGAGTCAGAGTGCGACCTGTGACAATGCAAGTCATAAATATTAGCTGCCTTTAGTCTGATGCGTAGTACCAGATGTCTGCTTCACAGTCTTAAAAGAAACATACTTTCTCAATCAGCTTCTTACTAGGAGTGGTAGGGTCTTACAGTTAGAATAGCTGTAAGATTTTTTTATTTGTGTTTTTATCTGTGCTATAGAGTGCTGCAGGGATGACGTATTTTTGTGGGCCAACCCGGAAGTTAGCATCGCCCTGGGTTCCCTCGACCAGAAGCCAGTGGGATTTTTCCATTGGATATTGGATATTTGACGATTTTCACGTTTATGATACACGTTTTGTTCGGTAAGGTAATCCTCACGAATGAACTCCACTTGATTGATGTTGACTTGACTGGTGATTTTTGAAGTGTGAATGCAATCGCCGGAAGTAAAAATCTAACATTAGGCTATAAAGGAACTACACCACGGACACATGACTTCACAACATCACCACTAAGCTAAAGGCGGACTAGTGTTCAACGTGATTACGTTTAGTAGTCTTATTTAACCACTTGTCAACAACTGCCTTTTTTAAGACACGTAAAAGGAGCGGGATATGATGCATTTTATATCACAAAACATTAAAATCTCTCAAGCTTGTGTTAATCTCAGACCTTATTTCAGGCATCTAACTAAAAACCCATTCAAAAAACCCATTGACTTCCAGAAGAGGAAACTGGAAGTGCTAAAATGCTAACTCATTTCCAGGTTTAAGGACTCATTCCTGTAGTGCTCTATTCTCACTGGGTTCATTTGGAAAATGGTGACGTCACGTACCTCTGTGCACCAATCGGGATTTAGCAACATTTGAATCTAAATGACCTTTGTGGGGTTTCTTGTGTTGTCAGTCAAATCCCATCTAACCACTTCCACATAGTCCTGATGACGCAGATTAGTTGAGTTGGTGTAAACTCTTAAATATGTTTTCTTCCTCACTTTAAAGCAGCCCTAAATCAATATTTTTATATTATAAGTGGGTCAAATGACTATGTGTAATGTAAAAGATGTTGCTCATAGTGACAAACCAACAGAAATATATCACCTGACTGCAGTTCCCCTCAGCTCTATGGGACTTTTTAGGGTCTTTCAGCTCATCGTTTTGCTTTTAAGGCCTGCGACTTGCATGTTTTTGTTCAGTCTTATGGCTTTCATCAGTGATGTTTCCGGCAGCAACACAAACATCTGCATATGTGTGCAGCTGCATTTAGCAGCTAAAGAGCCAGATATTCCCCTCAGGAGTTGGTGGAGACCAAAAACAGAGCCAATGGAGAATTGAAATTTGGACTAACATTCACCAGGTGGCCATAACTTCAAAATTAATGTTATGTTGCTCCATATTGGCTGGATGTGTAAACAAGCAACTATAGAGCGTGTTGCGGTGGCCCCAAGAAAATATGTAAATGCAGGTTTAACTTTTGATTGTTGCTTATTTAGTCATAGTTTATGTTTTCTAAGAATAATGAGGATTTGAAACAGAGTTTTAGGGGCTTTAAATGGCAAATACAATATCGCCTGAAATGGGCTGGTACTCACCAGAACTGAGTACCGGCACTTCTGATTTTTGTCCACATGAGTACCCTTACTTCTTATTGCGTACCTCCACATTCTGGTGAGTCTAGGTGCCCACCCTTAATGCTGAGAAAAGAGCAAATACCACCTTTGGTATTCCTTCTCATTATCCAATTAAATCTGTAGGCCAACATATATCATATTTTAAGTTGGTTTTATGCATGTACAGTATATGCAATATTATGTTTGTGTACAATTTAATTTGTATCAATAGCCACATAAAAAGTCTTTGTGGGAATGTAAGCCGTATGTAGGCCTAATGTATGTAATGAAATGCATACAAAAATACATCTGAAGTAGCATATATTACCAAGATATACATATAAATATATCCAAGACACAAGCAATGATCATATTATGCAACTGCTGAAATTACTGGCACCTTTTTTGGTCCAATTCAGGCACAGACTTTCTCACTTACTTGTAGTGGTTTGCCCAACTTTTCACATATCTCAGGTGAACAGAGTTTCGTTTGACATTTTTCACTACAGTGAGCAGCACATAAAAAAAGAAAAGAAAAACAGCGATGTGTTTTTTTCAGAGAGAGTGTCCCTGTTCCTCTGGATAATCCACAGACCTCGCTGTCAACAGTTTTCACTGGAAGAACTTTCCATTGAAGAAGCTCTCTGTGAAAACTGTTGACAGCGAGGTCTGTGGATTATCCAGAGTAACGGGGATATTGTTTCTGAAAGAGATCTTGCTGTTGAGTATATTAAATTTATTGTTTTACTGCTGTGAGCACCACCAATTAAATTCCATACACCTCTGTTGTGACTCAGTGCAAGATATCTCATAAACTAGATGGACAAATAAGAAAAATGGCTGGATACTGTTAGAGTTAAATGAGAGAATATGTGTTAATTGAGTGACTTGACACTCTGTTGCTACAGACTTAAGCTATGTTCTTGTCCATATTTTGAACTGGGCCAAACAGGAGAGCATGCATCATCATGTAAGCCTTCTTTTTGCTTTGCTGTGGCATAAACACACTAATTTAAGCTTTTGTGAAGTTCAAGCTCGCAAGGAAGTCTGGCAGTGTCTCAGTTTTATTTCAGAGGAGGTGGGTGAGAGTGAGAAAAGGCCGGGGGCTACCGTGTCCCCAACTACAACGTCCTGAACTATGCGAAGGGGCCCAGAAACCACTTGTTAAAGACATGGTGTTTTGTGGCAAGTTTCCAACAACCAACAAGGAGGCGAAGCGGGCACGGAGAGGGCTCCTTAGGCTTTGTAGTAGACGCCCTATTCATTGCGAGGCTGAATACACTTGGCAGAGACCTCCATATCAGAGGGCGCCACACACACACAAACTTAAGCCTAGCGCTCCCTTCTGAGGTCATTTAATTAGAGAACAAAAGCCTGAATTACTATGGCCACACAGCGGGCCTCCTTTCATTCCACATTTCCGTCAGTTTCCTCCCCTCAAGCCGTCTCTGTGCATTAAAAGCTAATTATGAACCGTGAAGCCAACACGGGTCTTAAACATTGTGACAACTACAAGCCTATTACTCAGAGTTTCATTCAAAGTGAGAGACAGGAGGTAGTTGAACATATTTACTGAAGCAATTTCGCGGCTGATTAGACGACGGCATTTGAAATCATCATTCATATTTCGCCGCCAGATCTGCAAAATGTGACAGGCCGTCATGTATTATTGCCGTCGCGTCAGATCTGATGGGATAATAAAAGTGGGGGAGAGAAGATGATCCTTTCTCCAAGCGGCACATAAATCTATCATCGCTCCGATCCGCCGGTCGGAGCCCTCTCTCCCTCTCCGTCTGCTCCCCCTGAGAGGGTTAGCCCTTCGAACCGGAGCCTTGGGCTAGTTGGGTAATAGAGATTGGCTATCAGCGGCAGACTGAGGTGTACGGCTTGTATGGTTCTGCTCGGATGCCGCTGGATTGCAAAATCAATGAAGGATGACAGGGAGGAGATCTAGGTTGCTGCTGTATAAAAATCGAGTTAGTCTGCCGCTGCTGTTCCTCACTCTTCCCTCTATATAGACTTGGGCACACTGCTGTTTTGCGGTGCCAGGTTTCGAGGGGACGGTTATGTCACCACTGCAGCACTCACCAACAATTGGATAAACCGTTGCCCTTCCGAATTTCTAATTATTCTAATTCAGTCTTGGGATCCGTTTAGCAGACGAGTGGATCATCACAGGAAACAGGAATAAAGTCAGACCGGCCCGATTTAACAGAGCTGAACCTGCCTCGCCATTGTTATTTAAGTGATGACAGGGAATATGAAACATGCTGTGAGAGGAAGCTGTTGTGCGGCGCCTCAACGCTGCTGCTGGCAGCTGCAGAGAGCTGAAAAAAGGAGACGGATAAACGAGCGCTTTCATTAAAGTGATTGTGAAGGTGTTCGGTGCATTCAAAAACGCCTTCGGAGCTTTCAAACAGGCTCAGTATGAGAGCAGGAACAGAGACGTACACAACCACGCACGCCGAAACATAAAACTTCCTTCAAACTAGACACCAATGCTTTTATGCTACATGCAGCATTTCACAGATTGTCTCTTGTTTTAGAGAAAGACGAGAAGCATTTGAGTTAATGTGCAACTGTTTGGGAGAGCTTTTTTGTAAATTGCTGAAGTTGAGGCAATTTTTCCCCTGTGGGTTTGACACACAAGTATGACACTGACACTGAATGAAAGGTCTCATTCACTGTGCTCTGTCTGCTCTGCACAGTACAGCTGGAAGAGAGAGGAGAGGTGGGGGGATCGGGGGAGAGAAGATAGAAGAAGAGACAAGGACCAGGTCTGAGTAACATGGAGTCATGAAAATGTGGCCAAACAACTTGCTGACCGTTTATAACAGCCGGGGCAGGATTAACCCTTCAGGGGGCCCAGGGTAAAAGTTTGCTGTTGGGGTCCCATTGACCCGTCTGTGCATTGTGTGTATGCATCCTGTTGCACCCATTAAATAGAGTGACAAGGCAGACTGTATATGGCAGCTTCATGATTGATTCCAACACCTCAACTCTACTATCTATACAGAGTACTGATTCTACACCAGTGATGTCTTTTTCCTACATTTGAAAATGGTATACCAATTTGCTGTGGCACAAAAAAAACTGAGTCATTGGCCTGCCATGACTGAATGAATGTAACTGGTAGTCCACGTGATAAGGTCAGTATCAGTACCAATCTGGTGTGTCACTAACCTGACGTGCCAGATGGTTTGTTACACTGAACCACCTGAGAAGCCGTCTTTGGAAACTGTTTGGAAAAGGGCAGACCCTTTCAAAAAATACTTGGCAGGTGATGGACCAGGATGAACCATCTGTCAATCAAACTTTTGCTGAAGCCAGTTGGGAAAAGAGCGAAAACATTATTTCCATCGAAAATAGCCTTCAGTGCCTTTTTTCTTTCAATGAAGAAATACTCTCCAGTTCTGACATAACTAATGCTGGTGCAGCATCTACGCTAACCTCTTAAGGAGCTGCCATTGTTGTTTAGAACGAACAGTTGCCTTAGTCATGTCCAGAAGGCAAAATAATTTGCAGAAACGACTCGCTGCACGGCCTATTCTAACCTTAACCATCACATGAGAGTTTCGCAACTTGTGGGTTACTTTCTACAACACAACCAGTCACCTCTCCGTGTCTTCACACAGACATAAGCCACGCCCGTAGTGGCCAGTAGCTCCTCACAGGACGCCGATTGGTCCATGATCTGGCTTGCCGGACACAAACGCATTACTTGAATCCTGACGAGATGGATTTTCATGCAATATGTGATACTGTCACTCTCGCGAAAGATCTGGTGACATTGTGAGAATCCAGCTGCCGTGCACGGCAAGTGTATCGCATCCCTAAGCCCCAATAATAACATAGTAAAAACCTTAAAACTTGGTTTTGACACGGGGACCCAAAAAGACCAGGTGACAAGATTATCTTACAATGCATGACATAACATAATATCAACAACTGTTTAAGTCATTTAACTAAAAGAAAATGTCAAATTTGCTGGTTCCAGCTTCTCAGATGTGAGGATTTGCTGCTTTTCTCTGTTCTATATGATTTTAAACTGAAATATAGTTTGAGTTTTGGACAAAACGAGACGTTTGTAGACGTCACCTTAGGTTTTTAGATAATTTTGTGGCTATTTGTTTTACATTTATGTATCGATTATTCTGAAAAAAGATGAATAGATTAATGAAAATGATCACTTGTTGCAGCTTTAACAAATTTCCTAACAAATGGCAATTAATCAATTGACAAAATCCAGTTGGTAATCCAGCTATGAGAGTCACTGAATGAATGACACTCACTGACAAACAGCAAAGCACAAACACACAAAAATGTCTTCTCTACAGGAAGATCTGGGGAGTTTCTATCTGTTTTGTCCTCTAGATTTATCATAAAAAAGGATGAAAGTCTGATTGGGAACGCTAGAAATGGTGCTGAACAATATATTAAAGTCAGACGGCAATATGAGCAACAGAAAAGGCTCCACACTATTGAAATTCAAATCAACAGATGCACCCAGCGAGGTGAAGTATAGTGAAATAAAATGTCTGGCTACATTGCAGATTCTCGTAAATAACAAGCTGCACGGTGACGTGATATTTCCTGCCCTGGACTTGGCACCTCTGCTTTGTGAGGCCGCGTAAAATACAAGCTGAAGACTTTTTCATTGTTATGACTTTCACGGTAGTTCTGCTTTTACTAGGAGGCACAGAGGAGAGCAGGAAAGGTGAGGGAAACACAACGGCAGGTGCACGATGGAGGTGCTCCGTCCTCCGGAGAGATGCTGCTGCCGCCGGGCCCTGGAGTTCAACATATCCACGACGTGAAGGTCGTGTATCCCGGAAAACATGGAAACGGCTTTTTCTCCTCCGGCGGCGATGTTGAAAACAAGAGTGCGGTTGTCAGAGAATGCCAACAAAGCATTCCTCATATATAGAGACGAGACAAACTGAGCCTTGTCAGCGCTGACAGACAACACTGGGCAGACGGTTTAAAGTGGTTAAGTGGTTTGGGGTATGAGTCTTGAGACCATAATTACTCCATTGAGTGTTACTGAGGAGGAAGATGTTAACACTAAACTTCAGAAATGACCTTTTTTTTTTTTTTTTTATAACAGGCTCTAAATGTACAGCAGCTGAGGACGGGGGTGCTTTGCGCTCTGTCGAGTTCACAAACTACAGATGAAAAACAAGCTGTTGGACTAAACTCGAGGGTACACTAAATAAGCTCCGGCCACATGTGGCCCATTTATAATACCTAGTCTAAATGCAAGCCATGTCCGTACACTAATGATAACAATCCGGGATAGATGGAGATGATAATCGGCATGGTTCAACCTGCCACTTTCTCCCCTAATATGTCTTTTGCGCGATCGAAGCCGGTAGTGCCGTCTGACGGGTGAGCCAATAATGTCTGGGAAAACAGAAAGAGTAAAGGGGGCCACCTTCTGTCTGCTTCATCAGAAAACAGCCAGTCAGATGAGATTATGGAGCAATTTACACAGATGGCAGATCCCATCATTCCCCTGCCTTGTTAAGTAAAGGCGGGTCTGACAGGTTGCGGAGGGGGGTTGGCGATTGATTGGAACAGATCTCATCTTGGCACAGATCGTCAATGACTAAGCAGTGGGAATTAGCCAACATTTTCAGAGGCATTTAATCAAAACGAGGGAGAAAAATATCTGGGTAACTCTTGTCAAGAGAAGAGCCATTTGTTAGAGGAAAGAAACCACAGCCTCACAAACACCGCAGTCAAATCTGTGAGCGCGTAAAAGTGGGAGAAATTACAGTAGCTGAACGCATATAGATTCACACTGAAACACAACTCCCAGTTTTGCTCAGAGCCCTCATATTCCTAATATAACAACAAACAATGTTTGCATAACAGCGCAGATCTGGTTGCAAAGCTCCAACCCAGATATCTGATGTTCCCCCTTCCCTCTCCGTCTCTCGGCCCTGCAACAGATAATTAATAATGCATGTATGGGAGTCCGGGGAGAACTCCACACTCTATTAAGACAGAGCACACGACAGCTATTCATAGTTTTAATGATGAGTGGGAGGGACAGGTGAACACCGCAGAGAATCTGTCCCACACAGAAAAAACGAGCGAGAACGGCGTTATACAGAACATCGCTGCCACGACGACACCAGTTCATCTCTGCAGGCTCATATCTGTGTCTCATCTCTTCTTTCATCTCATTATATTGAGCATCTGCAGGCCATCTATCCAGAGAGGATGTTGTACCGTGTTCCCAATCAGAGGATCACACTTTCACTCTCTAGATACTGATTCCGATATGTGGCATTGTTTTGGATCATTCCTCTGTGTGTACGGTCACACGAGGCTGTAAATACACATCACTTCTTAAGGTGGTGCTAAAACAACCCCTCGCTTTTCAAAATCATATTTATGGCTTTTAGTTTCAGTTTGATTTACCCACTAAAATCTCTTTCACTGTCCATACACCATAAATATATATATGTTTAATATGATGTATTCATCTCCGGCACGCTCACTGCAATATTAAAGGGGAACTACACCAATTTTCGAAATTGAAAATCTGTTTAAATTACTTGGGGAGTACTACTATATGTGTAAAAAGTTATATAAAGTCTTTTGTGGCTCAAGCAGGAAGTGATGTCACTTGAGGCAGCATCTGTTGTGTCTGAAGACTAGCTGTGCGTTCGCATACCCATACTACTATACTATTTAGTATGCCAGAAAAAGCTTTAGTATGACCTAATACATAGTATCTATGTCAAATGCAGTATGACAAAAATACCAGGATGTCCTACTACATCCGGTCGCATTTTGCAGTATGCAAGCCAGCATGCTTTTCTGGCTATTCTGACCCACAATCCTCGATGCTGCAGGTATGTGTGCAAGAGGGTCAAAGTTCAAGGCGCATTACAAAGTAGTATGTACTAAAAGTAAAAAGAAAAAGTATGCGATTTGGAACGTAGCCTACAAGTTTGAAGAAGAAGAAAATCGGAGGGTGTGGAGTTAGCAAGAAGTGATCTTAACCAGACCTCTGTAGTCCGCTCCTCGTCTCTGCTTGACCAGTTCGAGGCTACATTAGCTTCTGCTAGCATAACACCTCCAAATCTCTGACCAAACTGCTCTAGTTGCATTGTGGGTAATGTAGGCGGCAGGTTTCGGTAATGAAAGCCACATAGAGGCTGCCCGACGTGAGAATCTGCACTTTTATTATTCTAATAAAATGCTACAACACAGAGTGGGAATATATTAAATATTAAATACGCTCTACTTGCCATAGGTATATATCAGTTTTTAAATGTATCGCTACCATCAACCCAATTATTTTAATTACTGAAAGGATCCTATTTTATTATTGTCCTCTTGTTATTTATTTTTTATTTTCTTTTTGTCTTTGTTTTTTAATTTTTTTTTCTTTTTGTGAGGTTATATTGTGGCATCATCATATTCTCATGTTTGTTATGTGTCTTTTGCCTATACTAAATAAAAACTAAAATAATAAAATGCTACAACATCAATCAAAGTTCGGTGTTCGGTGACTATATCACTATGTTAAACCTAAAGTATATTACTATTAAAATATAGTACATAGTTAATATATTACAGCCTTGGTCACATGAAGACCAGTTTCATTAGGTTAATATAAATGTATGTAGTATATAGCACTCAATCTCTGTAAATTGAATAAACAAGCAATGAGAAGACATTACCGTGGGCATTTTCATTATTTTCTAACATTTAATGGGCTAAAAGATTAATGGATTCATCCCAAAAGTAATTGGCGAACTAATAAATGATGAAAATAATTGTTAGCTGCAACCCTAATGAGTAAAACCGTTACCACAGAAACATTATTTTGATGCTTGTGCAAATTTATTTTATATTCTTCTAGGTTTATAAAACTGTATTTACATTTTTTTTGTAACACCAGTGACAGAGACGGTATTTATTGTTCAATCAATCACGTCTGACAGATCTGACCCAATCTGTTTAATAAGGTCAGAATCAGCAGCAATGCTAATCCAGTGGATTGGATTGGTTCACCGTTAATGTTAGTGAGAGGCAAGACAGGATAGATATAGACACTAGTCTAATAAAAAACAACACTTAATCAGTCAACCTTGTGTGCAGCATTACTGAAAGTGTTTGAGAAAAAATATGAACACCACAAGGAAAAAGAGAAAGAGATGCAGACGCATAAATCTACTGATCCTCGCTCAGCAGGGGACGGTCTGAGCGTACGAGCTGAATATTCAGCAACCCAGATATTTCATTAATAAGGTCTTACACACACAGCACAGCTGTTTGCCGTGTACTTATTTGTATTCTGTCTAATGAACTTAGAGTTGGATTTCAGGCCACAGACGGGTAGAAAAGAGGTGAAGTCTGACAAGGAGAGGAGGGGAAAGTGTAGTAGCACCACATTAACAGTTGGTCCCTGAGGACGCCTGGTGTTACAGGAAAACAAGATAAAGGCAGCTTTAAGCCAGCTCTACAACTAATAGGAGCAAAGTTGAACTGGGGACTGAGAAAGGAGAAGGGCATCGCCGCTCGGCCACCTCACTTCCTCCTTTATCCCTCCTCTGATGAAATTGGTTGTAAAATGCTGAAGGCGGCTTTCTTCGTTCTGTTTTTTTTTTTGTAGGGGCTTATGATTTTCACAAGCCGGGGCTTTAAATATTTCTGTCGCAATGAAAATTAAATCATCTCTTTCATTTCATCCCCCTTCCACACTTCCTCCTCCTTTTGATAGCACCTTATTTCCGAAGCCAGCGGCGGATATTCTCCTTTCAGGCGCTCATCCAATGGGGTTAGTAAAACACAAGAGGGATTTGAATATCACAAAGAAGACTCGGCACGCAAATAAAGAAGTTGTTTACAACTATTGATCCAGAAGGCGCTGGATAAGAGTACTGTCATTATAAGTTATAATCATGAGAGAGGTTTATTAGCCGTTTCCCCCTGTCAGAAGAGGAGCTGAAGAGAAAAAAAGAAACACTGCTCACTCTGCAGCGAAGAAACTGACACCTGCTGTCACGTGTTTACAACCACAGGATCCATTATCAGTCTAAAACCCCCACAGGCTTTAACTAGGTACGGCAAAGGTGCGAGCTACGGAGTGTCTAAATTTGATCTTGTAGCTTTTATCATCATTAAAATGGAGCGTGGAGAATGAAAAACAGATTATTTCAGAGACCACATGGAAGGAAAAGTCACATCAGCACAGCACTCAGGATCAATGTTCACTGTGAGCATCTCTGCAGGACTGTTTGCTGATTTATCACCTCAACTAAACAATGACTCCATCAGTCAGAGCTCCACTCAATATAATCAGGCCTGCACATGTTATTCGAGGGCCATTTCTTCGAGTTGAGTGAACTGACACTTCTGCCCAACGGTGACACGGGGAGAAATGAAGACGGACGAGGAGGCTGCGAGGAGGAGAAAGTGTGTCTGTGTGAAGAGGTGGAGAGGCCAGCTGAGGAGGGAGTGATGGGTGGGTGTGTTGGAGCGGGGCTGTTCTTCTAGAATGGCCTCCAATTACATCCGGGGTGTGAAACCGTCCATAACACCCCGATTAGCCTGTCTGTCATCCTGCCACGGCGGCAAACGCCACTGCGCTGGCTCCGGTTGCCGCCGTATGCGCCACTTTGCAGGGAACACATTCCCCTGTTGGACAAAAGTGCGCGCCAGGGGCCGTAAATCCTCAATCAAAGCGTGCTTCTAACAATACGGCAAAAAGCCCAGTATGACCATTAGCACTCAGCCTCCCTTCCTCCCACAACACATCCATCCCCGACACCTACGCCCGTCTCCGCTGTGGGCTCCCCCCTCCATTAGCCGCTCAAATGGCGTGTTTTGGAGAGCGACTGAGCAGGCAGGTCCAGGCGATAGACGCTACCGGCTGCTTGTGGTAGCAGATGCCAACGTGCGGAGTGAAAGCAAATGACTCATGCACCCTTTATACCCCTCAGGGAAGCTAAAAACAGAGATGTGGGGTGTCAGGGAGAGTTCAAAGGGAATCCGAGTGCTGCAGTGTCCACAGAAAGGATAAGGGAACAACGAGAGGAAGACGGATGTTGCACGTTTAGGAGGTTGAGGTGGAGCTGCGGGGCTCAGTCTAGTTTAGTGCTACTGATGTGTCACCAATTAGCTTCAAAGAGGAAGCAACCGTTTGGTGTTGCAGCCCCTTTGAGTGAAACCAGTTGACACACACTTGACAAATGTGTGGGAGTGAAAGGTAGATGCTTGGATCATCAATAAAGTCAAATTTCAAACACAGCTCTCAAGGTTCATCGGTGACAGGATGAAGGATGTGCAGCGGGGGGTCTGAGCAGCAGCAGCAGCAGGGCGACTCCACGGTATAAAGTCGTCCAATCAAAGTCCACGTAGTGTGAGGACAGACCAGCGATGCCTGACCGGCGTCCTCTCAAGAGCAAATTCCTGACCAGGCCATGTGAGGGTGGGCTCCAGGCTGCGAGTGCTTGGCATGACAATCAAAGTCAAACCCAAGCCCGGGAGCGACGGGCCGCGGTGACAAATGAATGCTTAAAAGTCTTGCGTCAGCTCTGCAAACACGGCGACAATGAGCGCATGCATCTCGGTCCTTCTTCAGCATTCAACAGCATCTCTCTTCTCTCTCAGAGCTCATCACAGAGCCGCTTGTGTCTGGGACTAAATATCACCACGCAACAGATGGAAATTGAATTCCTTTAATCAGGCTGAATAACGGGCAGCAGATAAAAAGGCGATGGCGCTGAGGGGGGGGGGGGGGTAAAAGTCTCTGGGTGACACGCAGCCCTCACACGGCCTGCAGGGCACAGAGGTGAAGAGGTTGTTTGCTACAGTTACAAGGGCCACGAGGTGACAGTTTTAATACGCAACGTTTCTATTTACGCAGCTCTCAACATGCCATCAATGACCTCTAGAATTAACCTGCAACCTATGGCTACACATTATCAACTGATTTTTTTAAGCATAAAAAAAAGAGTAGAAAAACTGGGATTTCTACGATGAAAACGAGGGTTTTCTTCGTGTTTATGAATGATCTCCCAGAGGAAATAAGTTCAGCGTGGCTTGAATCTATAAAAGCAGGTAGCGGGGACAGGTGTTCCACAAGTAATGATGTACTCGACTGTGTAATGAACATGCTCTAAGTCAGAAAACACAGGAATCATACAAAAATAATGTGTCAAAACCACTACTGAAAGTGACGGCGTTGGTATCAAGATATTACCCACAATACACCACACTGGTGTTTTGTATTATAACCTTTACTTATTGTAAAAAGATGTGATGTCTCATCCTACTAGGGGTGTAAGAAAATATAGAAAATATCGAGTACCGCGACTTTTTTTGTGATACTGTATCGATTCTCAAAAACACTTCACCGATTTTTAATTAATAGTTTACATTCAAAGATGAACTCAGTCAATGTTTAATTTGCAAAGATATGTGCCCTCTCAGTGTATGTGCCCTCTCAAAGTAGAGCTATGACGTTGGATGCTACAGCAACTGTGATATTCTACTGTTCTGACTTTTTTTACTCAGATTTGATGCATATGGTTTTGTGTTCTTTATCTTTATACTATGAGAGTTTTCCTAAAATTACATTTTTTTAAATCGCAATATCACCTCACCTACAGTATCGCAATATATTGAATTGTAAACCTTGTATCATGATACGTATCGTATTGCCAGATTCTTGCCAATACACAGTCCTAACATCCTAGGGCTTGGCAATATGACGATATATATCGTCAAAACAATATAAAAATGTCTATTGTATATATTTATATTTTTTTATATTGTTTTTATTGCGATATAGACTAGACCTATATTTATTTCTTTTTCTTTATAATTTCACTTGAAACTGTTTATGTTCACTTTGCACTCAAGTTCTTCAAATGAGAAAATACTTTTGTCAAGTATTTAATTCACATAGGAGTAAACAACAATAGGCTTTACCATGTGGGTTACTTCAAATAGACTATTTATTTATTGAATTACCAGAAAACTTGCTATATCATGATATATATCGTTATCGAGATATGAAAAATTACCTACTGTATATTGTGATAGATCACTTTGATCATATCGCCCAGACCTACTACATCCTACCTCCTGAGTGTCGGCTTTGTACTTAATCAGTGCCAAATTAATCTGCACACGCAAACGATTAAAAGAGGAAATCATATTATTTGTATGATTTTCACAAGAACAGTCATGCAGATGTCCACATGATCCCCCTGCATAAAGATATTCATCTTTTTGGCAAGTACAAATTATTCAACAAGACAATTTACATATTATTTTGACGTGCCAATTCATTTCAGCTCTTTATAAGAACCAGAACATACTTCTGGTTAGAGCCTTTTAGGAGCTGTTTTAAAAAGTACAGATAGTTGAATAAAATTCAGACATTCGTCTCCTCTTTGACGTCAATGTCAGTCTCAGACTTCAAAATAATAGCGTGAAATCCTTCAAGGTGAGCGTCTGAAATTGACAGAGAGGGAGTTAAAGGCAACCCTGACGGGTAAAGAGGCCCTGAATCCCCGCTCATTGCTCTTTATTAAAGAAACTTTATTATTTCCATTCATCTATCCCTGCACAGTCAGTGTGCGTTACTGTTGACCCAGCCGGCAGCAGTGCCGGTGAGCAGCCGGAGAGAAATACCGTCAGAATAATGGATTAGGCCCACAGCAGGACACACAGCTGCACCGCGGCATGATTGTAATGCAGGAGCCTTCTCGGGGAAACATTGGGAGGACGATTAGCTTGGAAGCAAATCACAGCTTGTCTGCGCTGCGGGGGGGCGTCTAATGGGGGAAATGATTCAACCTGCGTGTCAGGCAATAGGAGCACATGCTGCGAGGAGAAGGCGCCGGCTATTCCAACCCGCGTGATGTTAATTGTGAACATGTGAAAACACAATGCAGCCGGGAAGGTGACATATAGAGCTACTTCCGTCTTTACCACGCAAAGCAGTCATTCATGGAGATGTGATTTGGGTTTGGACGCCACCTGTCCTTGCTGTGGTTGTTAGGCTGGTTTTTTTTAATTGTTGCACAGATGGACGTGCAGCAGGCGTACCTGGTAACGTGACCAGCCCCTGTGGCTGTCTGTCAGCATCGTGCCCGTGGAAGCCTCAGTCACAACTATTTGGCTATGCAGCACATAATTCAGACGTCTGCTCAGTCCGGTCATCCATCAGAGCGCTTTTTGCCAAGTCAACAGATTCTCGTGATGGTGGGCAGTCGGGGGAAAGGCCTCTCAGGTTCTGTTTCAGCATCGTGTGTGTGTGTGTGTGTGTGTGTGTGTGTGTGTGTGCAGCCCGGGAGAGTGTGGATTTTCCCTGGGTGTAACGTATAGCCCTTTACAGCAGCAGTAAACCATGTCGCAGGCCAATATAGCCATCCATATCCCCCCAGGACTCCTGTTTGTTCCAACATGTGAAAACTCAGCTGGGATAGTTTATTCAATGAAGATGACTCTTAGCTATTTTATTCACTATCTGGCCTGGAAACTTCCCAACACTGACCTCATCTTTGACTCATCTGCCAAAGCTGTACTCGCCTACCTGTTAGCCCCATGACAACAAACATGGAAAACAAAGAAAAGCAGCAAATGCCCACATTTGAGAAGCTCGAACAAGTGAATTGTTGTAATTTTTGCTTGAAAAATGACTAAAACCATTACTTGATTATCGAAATTGTTGCAGATTAATTTTCTCCCAATTGACTAATTGGTGAATGAACTAATCGTGTCAGCTGTAATCCCAGTAAAAGCGGCATGACATCAACTATTTAAGGCCTTAATTAGTGAAATGATGATTTTTATGTCGATTGGGTAATTGATTGATCAATTAAAAAACCTGATGATAAATAAATTATCAAGCAAAAATGTTCAGGGCTGAAAAGATTGGTCGATTCATGACAGAAAATTTATCTGGAACAATTTTGATCGTCAACATTGTCGTTTTATAGCACTAGAAATTTAATTAAGGTTGCAACTAATGATTATTTTCCTTATAAATAATTTTCTTGATGAATCATTTGGTCCGCAAAACATCAAAAAATAGTGAAAATGTCATGTTTTCTTCAACCAACAATCTATTCAACGGTTACCATTATTATTTAACACAAGAAACAAACAGTAAATTCTCACATTTGAGATGCTGGAATCTTCAAATAATGGGCATTTTGCTTGAAAATGTACTACAGGAAATACAAAGTTGCCCATTTAAAATAATTAAATTGTCAAGTTTGAAAAGGTCTATTGTAACTCTAAATTCAATATCTTTGGGTTTCAAACAGCTGGTGAGAAAAAAAGGTATTTGAAGTCGTCACATTGGACAGGCGGTAGGACAGCGCTGACTGAAAAAGACAACATATTAATCAACATGTTCGTTAGTTGCAGCCCTTTCAAGCCCCAACGCAGTCGTGATTCACACACACAGGTGTTTTCACTTATTTTGGCTAATTAGACCTCTTCTCATAACTGTGTTGGTCTGTACAGACTGGGCCTCACTGACTCTCTTGTTAGTTTTGTTGCACCTTTATCACTCTCATAAATAGATAGAGTTTGTCATATTTACTAGCATAGTAATGACCCAACGCCACCCTGAGCAGAGGTCTAAGTAACCCAGGCTGTCGCAATTATTACGTGATCGCGATTATTTTAGCTGACCGCGATCATTTTGCATAGTCGTTAGATTCCACAATCAAGGGAATTTAAAACCACTGTTACTAATAGAAAAGGAATTAGGTGTGTTTGCTTCAGCTTGGTTGAGGCAATTAAACTGTCTACCTGAACCCAAGGTCCCAATGGCAGGAAAAAACCATGGAAACAAAAAGCTGTTGGACAGGTTTTTGTGTTTCAGCTCATATGAGACCATATTTGTTGCTTACGAAGCAACATGATGACAGAGAGGTGCCGATAACGGGTCTCTTGATTTATAGGGGGGAGTCTCCCCTACAGGTGCAGCAGTGTGTTTCACAGCTCTGGGGAAAGTTACGCTGGAGTTGTCGCTTCCATCCAGCTTTTCTAATTAGATAATTCACATAAACATGTTTGGATGGAAGCATGGTGTTATAAGAGTAGCTTGGGTCCAGGCATGGGTGTGCGCAGTACAGTAAATGTACAGGTTATGTTTTAGTTTATCTCTGTAGTTCCTCAAAACCAAAGAAAGCTACGTTAATTAACTGTCTTGAACCATGTTGTTACATAAACAACAGTTTTAGAACAAGCTATTTAAAGGATCAGTGTGTAGGCAGAAATGGAATATAATACTCATAACTATTTTTCTTTAGTGTATAATCACCTGAAAATGAGAATCGTTGTGTTTTCGTTATCTTAGAATGAGCCCTTCATATCTACATAGGGAGCGAGTCCTCTTCACGGAGTCCGCCATGTTTCTACAGTAGCCCAGAACGGACAAACTAAACACTGTCTCTAGAGAGAGCCTTTAGTGTTTTTACGTAACTGAAGGCCACCGTAGTTCTCCGACACGCTTGGAAAGGGAGGAGTGAGCGGAGGGCTACTCAGTTGGTTGCAATCTGCAACCACACCACTAGATGCCACTAAATCCTACACACTGCTCCTTTAAAATAAATCTGTGCAGCAAAGCGAGAGATGAAACATTAGTTTAGCAAAACTATTTGGAGATTAATTGACACTAACTTGCCGACGATCGCATCATTTTGATGAGCAGCCGTTGAAACTAACAACATAGATTTAGTTGCAAAGCCAAACACAACAGCAACGCTGCGTGGCATAAAATTAACAGAAAAAGACATTTAATTTGTTAATCGCAATCATTTGTAGGACAATTAATCGCCAACTAAAATTCATGATCGTGACAGCCCTCACTTTAATCATCCAGGATGACACCTGTGTGGGCAAGCAGGGCCTTTAAAATATGTAATAGGCCTTTTATCACTGCAGACATTTTGACAGGTCATAGCAGGAAAAACAAACCTGAAATCAAAGCAGCTAAATGGATTCAGCCATAATTTATTTCATTGATTACACCTGTGCTTTTCCTGCTGTGGCAAGTAAAAATGTTTTCCGTGAAAAAGGCCTTTAGTTAAAGTGTAATAGGCCTTTTTTCACAGCAGACATGTTCACTGGTCATAGCACAGGTGTTACCAATAAAATGAGCGGTTTGTCTGTCCCATTAAGTGTCCCTGTAAGCCATTTGAATGAGCCAGCATGCACACTACAAGGAAGTGCCTCACCTAAATGGAATTCACTGCAGCCATTTTTAATGGTATTGATTACACCTGTGCCTTTCCTGCTATAACGTGTCAAAACGTCTGCAGTGAAAATGGTCCGTTAGCTCTTCAGCAGCAGGCTCCAAACTCTCATCAAATGATACAAGAAGAGGTGGTGTTTGAACCCCCGAGGTACGCTGGCTGGCTGCACCCTCAGATTGTCTGCACCGCTCTGCTGTTCCTTAAAAAATCCCCACAGTGGAGGCACCAGAGGGATAATCCTGCAATGTCCCAGATCTTTATTGGGAGTGAGCCCCTGATGAGAGCGAGCAATGAGATTTGAACGCAGCGCCGGGCCACGTTTCAATCAGAGGAGAGGAGAGTTTGGTAAAGGGGCAGGAGAGGATTTGCAGCAGGGTGGCGTCCCCGATGTATGCAGAATATTACTAAAACTTAACTTGGAGCAAAAAAAGGTTTCCTGTGCTGTATATTCATGCACCGATACCGATACTGGATCGGATATCGGACCGATACTGACTCAATTACTGGATCAGATATCGGTGACAATGGGGCCGATCTATTCAATTCAATTCTATGTTTATGTACATTATATACTGGAATTTTAATTCCTGTTTAAGTTTTGACCAATTTGTTGCTGCATTAAAAAGGTTTACACTTGATTTGTAATTCCTATTAATTTTTAAGATTTTTTACCAAGTTTCTGGTGTACGATTTATTATTTTGATAATAAATAAAAATTCAATAAATTTATATCTGTGTATTTATTTGTTACATTTTGTTTTACAGAGTTAGGATAGTAATGTTTAAGACAAGCCTGATGTTGCCTTACACATAATAGAATGATCCCAGTCACTTCCATACAGCTTATTAATTAAACACTGGTATCGGATCAGTACTCGGTATCGGTCGATACCCAAAGCCCAGGTATCACTAACGGTATCAGGACTGAAAAAGTCAGATCGGTGCATCCCTATTCATCAGTGACCAATGACCATCCCATCTTCCAGGCTGACTCATGAACAACCAGCTACAATACTGCACATCCTATACTTCCAATTTAGCTGCTGGTTTCTAATATCAGTCGATGCCAGAAAATAAATCTGCAACTATTTTGAAAATCAGTTAATCACTTATGTAGTTATAGCGAAAATTAAGTCAGTTTAAAGGGACTGTTTGTAAGAATCAGAAATTGGTTGTAACAGCGACACCTGTGGCCGCTAAATCAACTAAAGTCAGCGTCCTGTTGCTCGCGCTCGCCCATGTGCACGTGCTACCTGAATGTGAGCGAGCATCCGTCAAAGCAGTGAGGCGACACACGTCAGCTAAAACCACAATATCACTCTATATTTCACCTGCTTGGCAGTAATGTTAGCTGACCAGACAAAGGTCTCTCCATGAATCAATGCTGATCCTAGTGTTGGAAGACGACAAAGTCACTGAAAAAGTCGGATCGGTGCATCCCTATTCATCGGTGACCAATGACCATCACATCTTCCAGGCTGACTCCAGAACAACCAGCTACAATACTGCACATCCTATACTTCCAAATTAGCTGCTGGTTTCTAATCTCAGTCGATGACAGAAAATAAATCTGCAACTATTCTAAAAAAAATCAGATAATCAATTATGTTATTTTTGAAGCAGAAATGACAAAACATGCTCCAGTTCCAGCTTCTGAATTGCAATGCTTTTCTGCTGCTTTTTTTAACCATTATATAAACTGAATATCTTTTCCAATGTTTTCTGACAATGCACAAGCAAAACGATTCATCATATCTAGAAAATAATTGACAGATTAACCAATGATGCACCTATTTTGAAAATCAGTTAATCGATTATGTTATTTTTGAAGAAGAAATGACAAACATGCTCCAGTTCCAGCTTCTGAATAAATACACTGATTTGCATTGCTTTTCTGCAGCTTTTTTAAATCATTATATAAACTGAATATCTTTTCCAATGTTTTCTGACATTGCATAAGCCAAACCATTCATCATATCTAGAAAATAACTGTCAGATTAACCAAATGATGAAAATACCAGTTTGCTTCTGCAGCTCTAAAGTATACAAACACACACTCACTGCCACAGGGGCAACAGGCTGAAGACAGCTCCTCAATCCCACACTGCATTGCACAGATTAATATGAGAGGTATCTGTATAGGCATTCAATTACTACAAATACTCTGAATTGGTCATGCAAAGTTCAGCTTGCACATCATTAAACATTGCATGAAAGTGCTGCAGCTCTCTCTGCACACTGGACCACAAATGCACAACAATGGTGATGCACATACATATCTGCATGTGACACCCAGCCAGCCTGGCCTGCGGTGCATGCTCCTGGAGGTGTTTGTGTGACTATATGGGATGTGATCGGTGCTGCAGCTGCAACTTACCGAGCTTCCCCCGGGACTCCTCTAGCTTCTGGATCTGGTTCTCCAGGAAGAACATGGCCACTGCGAACGCCAGCAGCGCCAGAAGCTGCAACTTGGGCGGCATCATGACTCGGAGCAGCCCCATCAAATCATCCAGAGAGGGGTTGATTTGGTCAGTCCATGCTCAGAGAAGGAGACGCTGCAAACACACACACACACACACACACACACACAGAGACGACGGTGATTACAAAGAGTGTCTGAGCATGGCCCTCTCTACCCCTCTCTGTTTGTGTATGGAGATATCTCTCCCAGTGAATATATATCCTCTGATTACCTTAAATGCGATGCGTTCATGCTCGGCTTGGTTATTTCGTCAATTCCAAACAGCGGAGCGTCGTAGAGATCTAACGGTTTGTCCAGATAGTCGCTCCGGGGTGTACCAGCCGCTGTCGTCTGCCATGTAGCGCTGCTGTCCTGGTCCCATCCAAGTGTGTGTCCACCACCGCACCACACGGACACACTATTACTACCACTCATTGGCCCATTGGATGTATCAACAGTCCACCAACACAGCCGAGGATATCTATTCGTCGAGAGTCGCTGTCTGTTCAAACCGGATTGGACGATTTTCTCAAACTGACACTGAACTCATCCAGCAGATGTCGCCCGTTACTTTTTCGAACCGATGGTAACCCATGGTAACAAGCAGAGCGGCGAAGAAGAAGACATTTTGAGTCGACTATGGAATATGCCAGAACTAAAATGAAATTAAAATATTCTAAACTACTCAAATATTTATAAAATATATTAATATGACTTAAATAAACGATGTTGTGTGAGAAAGTGTCGAGCTGTTTTGAAAAAAAAATCCGATCAGTTATGACAGGGGTCAGCAACCTTTACTATCAAAAGAGCCACTTTAGGCAAAAATAAAACCCAACAAATCTGTCTGGAGCCACAAAACATTTGAGCATTGTGATGAAGGTAACACAGTTTATAGTCTAAGTATATAGTATATAAGTGTAATGCAGTGAGGGCCAAAGAGATGTACTATGGAGTATTAGGGTCACATTGAGGGAAAAAACATCTGAGATTTACAGAATAAAGTCATAATATTATGAGAATAAAGTCGTAATATTACGAGAAAAAAAGTTGTAATATTACAAGAATAAAGTCATAATTTTACGAGAAAAAAGTCGTAATATTACAAAAATAAAGTCATAATTTTACAAGAAAAAAGTCGTAATATTACGAGAATAAAGTCATAATTTTACGAGAAAAAAGTCGTAATATTACGAGAATAAATCATCATTTTACGAGAAAAAAGTCGTAATATTACAGGAATAAAGTCATAATTTTACAAGAAAAAAGTCGTAATATTACAAGAATAAAGTCATAACTTTACGAGAAAAAAAGTCGTAATATTACTAGAAAAAGTCATGACTTTACGAGAAAAAAAGTTGTTATATTACGAGAATAAAGTCATAACTTTACGAGAAAAAAAGTCGTAATATTACGAGAATAAAGTCATAACTTTACGAGAAAAAAAGTCGTTACATTACGAGAATAAAGTCATAACTTTACGAGAAAAAAAGTCGTAATATTTCCAGAATAAAGTCATAATATTACAAGAAAAAAGTCGTAACTTTACGAGAATAAAATCATAACTTTACGGGAAAAAAGTCGTAATTTTACGAGAAAAAAAGTCGTTATATTACGAGAATAAAGTCATAACTTTACGAGAATAAAGTCGTAATATTACGAGAATAAAGTCGTAATATTACGAGAATAAAGACGTAATATTACGAGAATAAAGACGTAATATTACAAGAAAAAAGTCGAAATATTACAAGAATAAAGTCATAATATTACAAGAAAAAAATCGTAATATTACAAGAAAAAAGTCATAACTTACGAGAAAAAAAGAAAATAATGTTATGACATTATTCTCAAAATCTCAGATTTATTTATTTTTCCTCAATGTGGTTTAACAGTCAGGCGCGGCGGGGTCAGCCTCTTCCGGAAACTAAAGAGGTCCTCAGAGTAGTTCTCGCTAACAAAGCAGGTTTCTAAGATGTCGGGAGAGGTTTATCTCCTGTGGCTCCTCTCGCTTTTACAAACGGTGAGTTTAATAACACTGAAGATAAGCAAATGTGGCCGCTTTCAGTGGTGCTTTATATAGTTATCTTAGCTGTCAGTTGTCAGCTGTCTTAACTGTTATGTTCAGGTTTTATGAGCCGCATCCTGCTGAGCCCGGAGCTTCAAAATGACGTGGCTTTATCCTCATAACCTGAGAGTGGAGATGGTGGAGGATGTGATTTATGTGTTAGCTAACTGATTTCTGTTATATATAATTTGTATAAACCGACTGGTTTGTCGAAATGTGTGTGTTTGAAAGAGAAAGGCAACTGTAAACGAAGACTTCCGGTGTTATAAATGTTTTTGTCCCCGTCGAAATCTGCTCCCTGCTCAGTAAGAATGAGCACTCAACGCCTGTAACTAGTCAAAAGATTGTTATTATTATTGTTTACAGCTAAAGTCAACCGCATTGACAAGGAAAGAGAGTGCATTATAAAGATACACACGCTCAGATACAGCTAATGTTAAATAGGTGAGTATTTTTATGGGGTAATTTGAGATGACTAGTTTCCTGAATCCTGAAAGCGAAAACAGATTACCCGGATGTAAATACTCATGGTCATTATTTTTATTTTTTTATTATTATTATTTCAAAATGACAGTATAGTAAGTAAAGTTTATTTGTATAGCACCTTTCACAGATACAAAATCACAAAGTGCTTTACAATAATAAAAAATACATCAGTCAATATTAAAAGTAGCAATGACAAGCACAGGGCTGTCAAGCTAAAAACAAAACAAACAAATGAGGACAAAGACACATAAACAGGTAACAAATACAGTCAATAAAAGGCCAATAAAAGCAATAAATTAAGTGGAGATACACAGTAACACCAGAAAACATAAAAAACATTTACATACAAAAGAAGCATAGAGAAAACGTAAACAAAGAGCTGTGCCAAACATAAAAGGACAACAGAAATGAAACAAAACCAACATAAAATAAAATAAAAACACAATATAAAAAATATAAATAAATAGATAATAATAATTAAAAAAAGACCACCAGAGTATGACAATAATTTCCCTTAAAAACTTTAAAGATATTGCATACATTCATTGTTTTCATTGCTTTTTTGTTTTGTGAGGAAGAAATTGTTGACAAATATAATTCCATTTCTTTCATAAATACAAAGAAATTAGGCTTTTTTTTGGGTAAATTTACACTTGTGAATGTGGAACTTTGCGAGAATTAAAATTAAATTAATAAGAAAAAATGTATTACTGTCTTTGTCACTGTAACCATAGCAGCCAAATATAATATTTCTATAGTACAGTGAAAAATCTGAGAAAATGTTAACAAGTATAAAATTGACATCTTTCCACAATTCACATGTAAATTTACAGGACCAGAATAAATGAGAGCAAGTTTCAGGATGTGATTCGCAGAAGGAACAATTTACATCTATGTCACTCTTTAACTTTTGTAAGAAATGTTTCACTGGATAGAATCTGTGGATCAACTTAAATGACACCTCTTTTACCTTATTTGTTAGAAGGAACTTTTGCGGTAAGGACCAAACATTCTTCCTGTCAATATCACTAACAAAATTACACCAATAAAATGTTGCTGCCGGAATAGAAACCATGCTGTCCTGAAACAAGGCCCTTATCCAATCGTGGTCATTTTTAGCTTGTCTGTCAAGGAAAAACTGACAAAACAAAAGTACCTGAAGCATCAGCGGAGTCCTCTGTTATTCAATATGACACCCGGTCCAGGACATTTCCACTACAGTTTGTTCTTTAGCTGCAAACAGGATGAACACACCTCACCAGACTGTTAATTAGCCTGCCTGTTTACCCACATTCCTACCAGACAATCACATCTCTTGTACCTGAGAATTGTGCAGAAATGATTTATAATTAAGTCAAAGTTAATTGAGTCTAATGCTCTTATTTGATAATCCATTTTAAGATAAGATATTCCTTTATTAGTCCCGCAGTGGGGACATTTGCAGTGTACATCAGCAAAGGGGATAGTGCAAAAAACAAGATGCATCAGCTAACACCATCAAAAAAAGAGCTAAACAAAGTGAAACAAAATATGAATAATTATAAGGAAATATAAAAATAGGAGCAGGTTATAAAGTATTGACAATAAACAGACTATTAACAAAATTGCACAAGTGGAAAAATGATATTGCACAGTGAGAATGAAATGAAATTCCACCTGAAAATATTGCACATTATGAATTACAAGTCTTTATCAAATGAAAATACCAAACATTTGCTGATTACAGTTTCTTTCCACATCACAAATCAAACAAATGCTTTGTTAAGAACTTATGTAGTTACAGCGAAAATTATGTCAGTTTAACAATGAGAATCAGTCAAAAAGTAGAAACCTAGTAATAATAAAGTAATCAAAGTAGTGTACTTTGCATCTCAATGAATCAAAAGAAAGACAAGCCATACTTTCTCCATTTTAAAGATGAAATCATACTATTCAAAGTTCAATCCCACTAAAACAAAAGAAAAAAAGGGGGTAGGAGGGTCCGTCAGTCAGGGGACAGAGATTGCAGACAGTGAAAGAACATTAGAAAAGATTGCAATTTATTAAAGAACTTATCAGAATTAGCTCCCAATGTATATCTAAATCTTCTCTAGCTTAAGAAAGGACATGATGTCACTGAGCCAGTGAGTGCTGGTGGGAGCTTTAGTGGACTTCTAGCGAAGAAGAAGATGCCGTCTCGCCTGTAGGGAAATGAAAGCTAGAATATCTAATTGCTTGGAGGTGTAACAGTTAGAGTTTTCTGGAAAACCTGAATATGGCAGTATGGGGAGAGACATTAAGTACTCTTAAGATGTCACTGAGGGCTTAGATTCTTTGATTAATTGAATACAAACTTTGCAGATCATAGATGATGATATGTTGTAGTTTTAGCACTACTGTTCTATAGGCTGAATAACACAGAACTTGTCATTGTAATTTAGAGTTATTCGCAGCACTACATACAAGTCACATCACAGTTCTCATCTGTGTTTGTTTCAGGATTTTATTAAACTTTTAAAGCACACAATTATCCACAATGTCAATTCCTAATTTCATGCTTTTTTATCAGTAACTAGGGCTGCCTTTCTCTCAGTTGACTAATTGGTCGTTTTGGTCTTAGTCGACTAAGACCTCTTTAGTCAGTTTAGTCGTTTTTTATGCTTTTTCCATGCTGAATGACTTATTTCCAAGAAACTTATGAGCACATCTCTGGTAAACACAAGATTTAAAGGGGTGCTTTTGTGTGATTCTTTGTGGAGAAACTCAATTTTACAGCTCTGTTTAAATCAACTAATCGATTAGTCGACAAAATTGTATGAGTGTTGCTCAACTAAGAATTTCTCTGGTCGAGGACGGCCATATCGGTAACATGATGCTTTTTTATCCTCACGCATCTGCATATGAGAAGTAAGCACTTTATTAAAACGTGGCCTTGTATTTGTTCCTCTCTGTGGGACTCTTATCTCTCCCTTCCTTTCCCCAGCTGTCGGCGTACGGTGCCGATCTGTCGTCTGAGGCGTGCCGGGAGCTGGGCTTCTCCAGCAACCTGCTATGCAGCTCCTGTGACCTTCTTGGGGAGTTCAGCCTCACCAAGCTCCAGCCCGACTGCGGGCATTGCTGCCAGCAGGAGGCCCAGATGGAAGGGCGCAAGGTAAAGGGAACAACAGGCAAACAGAAAGTAATTGCCTGTCTATATTCAGTCACAGGCAGGGGTGTGTTACAAAGACTTTATAAAAAGAGATTTTAGTGAGAACGGAGGAAATGTAACCAGAAACCAGGTTAACAAATGCGCATGTAGTAAAATGATCAAATGAAAGGCGTTTATTGTTATTCTGTGCGGCATGACTTGACAAATGTTATGACGCACAACAGATAGTTTATTAATTGTTGGGCCTTGAGCTTATCTGCATGCTGTCTCTAGTTATTTGCTGAGCTTCACAGACGACAGGCTCCTCAGTGGACAGTAGCAGCACTCAGAGGACCTCCGGGTCAGAATGTGTCACGTTTATTGACAGGATCACAACCTCCGGCATTTGAACTGCTACTAAAAACAACCTCATTTTAGCCTCCCTGTCGCTGGGTCTGTTGACACTGTTTGCAGCTGTGCATCAGATCTGAGCTGCCACACACAAACTCTGTCAGTAGCCGTCCGTCTCAATCTCCCTCTCTGATGTTCGGAGTCGAGCCTCCTTAACCCCTAGCTTGACACTCCCCACGGGGGTCGAAATACCAAGTTTTGCAGTAACAACCTCTCTGTAAGCAGCGAGGACGTGTTACTGTGCTCCGGTGATTACAGCGGATTCAAAAGGAGTCCCTGTTCGGCTCTGAAGGATAAACACCGAGTCAAGTGATGGTGGAAAAACAATGTAATTCTTCTTTGATTAAGCAAAGCCCCCAGAGCGTGTGCGGTATCCTAGCAACTGCACCTTGGGAAAGTGAAATGCACACCTCATTACACCTCTTGACGATAACTCTGTTTCAGACAGACACTTAGAGGAAAGATTACTCCTTTTCCTCCTCGCGATTTGAGTGAAAATGTCACTTAGAAGAGCAATTGTCTGTGTCTCAAGCTGCACTCTGAGGGTACCAGCAGAAACGACAGTGTCACTAAGCACATTTTCTCCTCAGACAGCAACAATTATCTGCCTTAAGAATTCTTTCAGTCTCGCAATTGACATCAGTGCCGTGTCATTAAACCCTCTGAGAAATGGCTTATTGCGCAGCCTTGTCAATTAGTAAGATTCACTGGGCATGGATGGCATTTCGGTTACTCATTTTCAAATGTGTGCTCGCTTCTCTGCAGAGCACCATTGTGCACATATACAGTATGTTCCAGCGTTGATGATGCTTTGATGAAAGCCACCAGGGCAGAACCGTTGGCATGTTTGTTTGACAAGGCCAGAATAAATCGGTGAAGTTGAGATTATTCATCTTTGTCCTTTTTACCTTTGGGTATTCAACGTTGGAACTTTATGAACTGTAGGTTTAGCACCACAAACAAATACTGGGAAGGCACATCCTCTCAAAGACCTAACCACTATACTGCATGTCTCTGTAGAGCAGGAAAACCTTCCTGAGAGTCTCTCGGGCCAGACTGACAAAAACAAAACATAAGAGAAGCCTTCATTTCAGGCCTTTTAAACCATAGAGGATACGTTTGGCGATATTCTATATATTTTTTTATCATCAATAAATCCCATGAAAAGACCAAAACCAACAATGACCCAATCCCACTTACAAGTAATAGTCCCCAATAGTCCCCAACAAATAATAAGAATCATTTTATTTATATAGCCCTTTTCAATGCCAATAGAAGAATATATTCTTAAATTCAAAAAAGATAAAAGTGTAAAATATATCAAAGTGCATATATAAATCCTAAAACAAGCACAATTTAAATATGTTATGACTAGGGCCTAACGCGTTAACACTAATTCGTTTTAACGGCACTAATTTCTTTAACGCATTAATGCAACTTGCGTTTTTTAGGTTGTAGCGGGCTCAGTTTTAAAGCTACAGTGGAGATAGTGGTATCATATCAAACTAAAAAACCCAGGGATCCATTGGTACCAACCATGTCATACTAGCTTGTCGGGAAGGAGGATAAATAATTTTTGCGAGGAAAAACTGGCATGGTCATTTTCAAAAGGGTCCCTTAACCTGAAAATGGGTTCTATGGGTACCCAGAAGTCTCCCCTTTACAGACATGCCCACTTTATGATAATCACATGCAGTTTTGGGGCAAGTTAATCGCATTTAAATATTTACATTGATTAACAGCCCTAGTTATGACACTAAAATGATGCAAATGCACTATTTCCTCCTGTGGAGCAACGTTTGCAGAAACCTGCAGTGCCCAGCTGCTTTAGAAAATTATAAATTAGCCTTGTTTAAAACATGCAACTCTATATTTGTGACTTGTTTTTAAAGATGTATGTCTTCAGTAGGAACTAGTGGGCTTGGGGCTGAGGGTCGCCCACAAGCTGGGAAAGTCAGAAAGTATTGAGAGACAGACTAACGCATTGTTAGTTTAGGTGTTTTCATGTCAACAATAAGAGGATATATAATATTGCCAGCCTTATCCTTTAATCTTGACTCGCACCAATAATGTTCTTAAAATGAGTTTGGAGGCTTAACAGAATCATTATGTTGTCTTGTTGAAGAAGGGATTGGATTATTAAGAATAATCCCCAATTAATGAAGAGAAAAACAACATCTTTTGGCATTGAAAGTCTTGATTTTTGTGGTTTTAAATATCACATATCCTAATTAAACTTAGAAGGAAAAAACTGTTGATTTATTTATGATCAGGACGTGTTTTTTTTTCTTCTTTATTCTTTTATTGACCGTACTACCTCATTTATAAATATCTCCATGTTTTAGGCTGTTAGTGAACATAGTTTCTCTCAGCCTGCAAGGTTGTTGGAGTGCTTAGAAGTAAGATAAAGAGAATACATGGATGGAGTAATTGAGAAAGTAATACTTTTCATGCTTATGCTCATTAGTAAGCATTTTGAAACATTGAAATGCTCCAAGGAGTCCAGTTAGAGCGCTCCATCAATTGTTTCCTAGTTTCCCGCTCTCAACAGAGTCGTGACTCTGACTCTCTGATCTGCCATGTGTGGTAAAATGAAAGGCATTGAAATTTAATTTCAGCATTGCTGGATTGTTTACAGGAAGACGGCGGAAGGGAAGGAACGGGAGAGACGATCTCAGCTTTGCATGCGTAATTTAATTTGCCGCGTGAAACCGGCCAACCAGGCCATTTACCACTCTCTCTCCTCTTGACTAAAACGGCGAGCGTGGTTGTGAAATACTGCCGTGACACTCCAATTTCCTCTAACTTATTGTATATTGGTGCTGGAGGTCTGATTACAAGTGAGTCCTGCACAAACGGCCATCCATCAGGCCTGCTCCATATGCACAGCCTCACGGTTTAATGACCCCCAAGGAGTCGCCTGGACACGTTTATGAATCAGTCTGGCTGAATCAAATTACTCCTCCGGGCCAGGCGTCCTACCACCAGCAGCAGCAGCCCGCTCTGTCTCTGTGTGCGGGCATTGATGTGTGTGGGGGGAAAAAACTCCTCATGGACTAACTGACAATGTGTCTCTCTCCTCACAGCTCTATGGTGGGGCCATCCTCGAGGTGTGTGGATGAAAATTGGGGAGGTTCCCTCAAGTCCAAGGTGAGTTCTCTATTGGGACATGATTATACTCTGATGTTTATTACCTTTTTTTCAGCTCTTTCCTGCAGCTGAGCTTGTGCTTTTTTGATCAATGGGAATGTGTGTGTGAAACGTATCCTCCTGAAATCACGTTTGGCAGTAGGTGGTCTAAAACGCCCGAGGGCCGATTTTCAAACAAGCTTTTGAAGTTTTTTTTTTTTCCCCTGTGTCTTGGGACCAGACCTCCCATCTCTGCTCAGTGCAACATTTGGTTAATTCAGTGTCAGGTTACGTTGATGGAGTTACAGCAGCTCGCCTCAGTATGGGGGTAGACGTCTGGAGCCCTGTCTGCGCCATATGGCTGCCGTTTGTTTTCTTCAGCTGTAGCCATCCTGTGTTCTCAACTGTCTCCGCCGCTGTTAACGCCGCATTCCCAGGAGGTTTCGCAGTTGTCGCTAATTACAGACCTCGGTGCTAAAATAGAAAGGCTAATTGACTGATTCATTTCCTAACATTTGTCTCACTGGTGTTTTTTTTTTTTCAGCTTTTGTCAGGAGTGACAAGCCGAAGATGTTCAAGGGTCTTCAGATCAAGGTAAGGATGATATAATCTCACGCACATGAAATTAAATCGGGATAAAAATATGCAATTTCAAAGAGAAATCAGATTATGTCAATCAGATGACTCACACAACCATGTCTCTGAATATCTTTCATTAGTATTGAGGGCAAACCTGTCTTCCTAACACTTTCTCTCTCGCCTCTCAACCCCCCCCCTCCCACTCTGCAGTACGTGAGAGGCTCAGATCCTGTACTAAAGCTTTTGGACGATAACGGGAACATTGCTGAGGAGCTCAGCATCCTCAAGTGGAACACAGACAGCGTGGAGGAGTTCCTGAGTGAGAAACTAGAGCGGATATAGAGGCGTGTATGTTTGTTTGTTTTTAGTCTTTAGTTAAAAGGTCGGTTCACCCAAATTACAACACCTCTAGTGGTGTGTAGCCATGCGGATATTTTCTGTTTTATGTGTCTGAGATTTCTGCGTCCACTTTCAAGTAAATGGAGTTTTATCTGTGGTGCTCGCAGCACTGAAAAATGACATTTAAAATATTCCAACAGCAACTTGTCTTTCTAGAAATTGTGTCCTGGTCACTGCAGATAAACCACCTCACACACTGTCAACGGTTTTCATTGGAACAACTTTCTGCTGAAGAAATAGTTCCACTGAAAACTGAGACACTATTTCTGAAAAAGATTTGTTACTGTAAATCAAATTTTTCAATGTTTTTGAGCACAACAAACAAAAATACACTCTCCTCCATTGTCTTTAGGTTGCGGCAGAAATCTTAAGAGAAACTCTTGAAAGCAAATAAAAATTATCCGCATGGCTAAAGACTACTAGGAGCTACTGAGAAACATGCTTTTTTTCATAATTTGGGTGAACCGACCCTTTGGTTATTTACCAATTTGTACACAACTTGGCCTTGATAGATGGTTGTTAAATCACTATATGACTGTTTTTGTATCTGAAAATCCTGAATTTCTTGTCTGGATTTTACCAAATAACTTATGTGAGAGTCACGGAGCCCCGACTGGCAGCACACTCAAAATAATGATCGACAATACAGATGAATCATGGCTCAAAGTGGGGGGGGTTGAAAAACAATAATGCACATCATGAACTGTTTTCGTTGTCTACCTGTGGGAGTTTACGTTCCCCTTCTGTCTGTCTGATATTCTCGTATGATTATTTTTTTATAACGCTCAACATTGTGACTGATGGGATTTGTAGTAAGAATGAATCCTAGTTGCTCTCCAGATGCAGAAGTCTTTGCCGAAGCACCCGTTAGTGAAGAGCTCACAGTAAACCAGCGTTTTGGGATGTGAGTTCTGATGTTCAGTTTGTGTTTGTCGGCATCTTCTGCTCTGAAGAGAAACTGGGTTTATTTTTGGATGCTTGTTTTTGAGCGAGTGAGGTGACCGTTTAAATATGCAACAATAAACAAAGTCTCCGATGGTTTTTCTGTCAGTAGCTAATTTATTTGTCTAATGGTAAACAGAAGCGTATGATAATAATAACACAATCACTCTATGATCTCAGACTCACCTCATACTGATTTAAAACCACAGACATGAATTTGCTGACATCTAGTGGTCTGAAACAGTATTGTAATCCAGTTGCTCCAACAGGTGGACACATTGCATGCAGGTACACTAAAGCTGTTATATTAAACAGGCTTAGAAAGTGGCTTCTTCACACTAAATTGCTAAATGTTTTGCCAAAACTAGCTCTAAAATATATCTCTAGAACTATTACACTAATATCTATATGTGTGAGTAAAAAGCTTTTCCCTTTCAAATAGGAAAAAGAATATTTATGCTCATCCCTTTTACGATTTCCTTACATAATTACAGTTATCTATGGACGGTAGATTTTGCCATGTATTTCCTTATCAGTTATTCTCTGAAAGGGAACCAAAAACCATCTTTTCCAGTACTGGACAATGCAGCATGACAGTGTTGATAGATAACAGGAATATACTGTATGAAGAGACACCCTGACCTGGATTTACCATCTCTGACTTCTCCTGTTACATTTTTTCATACAGCTACCAGTCTGGATAAACAAAGAGCAGCAGTGTAACTCTTGATTTTACTTTGCGCAGCTTCTTTCCAAAGAAAAGTGCTGTTGGCAGTTGTTTAAATAGAGCAGATCATTACTGCAAGTTGGCTACAGATACTGTAGCAACACTTAAACCAAGCGCATAGCAGGGTTATTATAGTAAATTAAAACTGAAACTAAAACACAAATAAGCAGTGAAAAACATTTTTATTAAACTTTAACTAAATAAAAACTTATACCTTAAATAAAAACAAAACTGAAACGATAATGCCTGGTCAAAAACTAATAAAAAATAAAATAAAAATGAATATTAATTAATTTCTGGTGGCATTAATTTCAGTTTTAGTTTTTTTTTTAGCTATAATATATCACATCATATAATATATCACTACCAAAAAAAGGACACAGCATGAATTTCCGTCTATTCTCTTGACATTGAACCACAGAAACTGAACGTTCCAGGAGATGGTGATATGCTGCAATTTAAGATTTGCTGATCATTCTTACAGTTTTCCAGCCATGTATTTTGCATGTATACGGCTACATACTTGAGAAATTATACCTGACCCTAACAAATACTAAATATATAAAAAACTAAAATTAAACCTTTCTGAGAAACTGAAACTAAAGTAAAAACTAGCAAACACACTTTAAAAACAAACTAAAAATGAAATGAAACAAAGTCTAAACTAAAATAAAATAAAAACTAATTGTAAATTGTAAACTATTATAACCTTGGTGCATAATGCCTTTACTCTTATACTGTATATAAGTCATGAGTTTCACATGTCAATAATGAGGTGCGTATAATTTCTCTTATACCATTTATATTCTTGGAGAAATTCAAACCACATATTTCACAAATCAGTGTTTTATTAACATAAGAATAAAATGATTTAACACAGCTCAAGTAAAAAAAAAGTTTCAATTACACATATAGCATTTATAAATATCCAGTAACCACGGAGATGTCCGTGTGAAAACTACATATTTGGCCCCAACTCTAAACTTCTTCTTCCACATGTTGGACTGCTGTTACAATGTGAGACACCATTGACTTCCCGTTATCAGATAGTAAAGACGTAGTATTGAATGTGAGGCAACTGAAAAAAACATACGAAGCATGCTGCATGGGAACAGCTAAAAGCACACGCCTTAGCAAACACTGAAGTTACACATACTGGTCTTTCTTGCCGCCCTCTGAATGGTGATCACCGAGGTCGGCTTTGGTGCGGGGCTGAGGTTTGTAAGCGACTCCCGGGTAACTGAAAAAAAAAACAATAGTTGTAAAAAGAGCATAAAAATCTGCCTAAAAAAAATCCACAGACATCAGAAGATGAGCAACTATAAATCTGTGAGGAGTCGACTCACTGTGGTTTCTCATCTTTCACCATCTCCCTGAAAGCCAGTGACTTCAGGACGCCACCAATCAGCAGGATGCCTCCTCCTATCCAGGCTACAAACAGAGCAGGGCCAAATGTGTATCTGTGAAGACAAATGACACGTATACTGTATAGGTCCTGCATGAGAATAATAAATCCCTAAACACAAGCAAAATAATCATCTTTACATCCTACCTGGGTATCGCTCCTCCTCCTATCCCTCCTCCCATCCCTCCTCCCATGTTTTCGTTGTATCCTCCTCCATAGTTGGTGGACATCCTGAAACTGGCCACAATCTGATTGCCGTAGATAGAAGCTCCTGCGATGCCACACACACCTGAGAGAGAGAGAGGGTACACAAGAGTGACACAAAAAGTTGTTTATTTACTTCATAAATAAACCGTTAATATGTGAAACTCCGTAACGATCAGAGATGTCAGAGTGAAACCTCATGTTTCTGTGATTTGTATCCATACCGGCGATGATGAACATGATGCCGGCGGTGAGGCTCATCTTGGCCTTGGTGGTGTCTGGCATGCTGTTCATCGTGAGGCAGGTCAGGGAGAAAACGGATATCACCGCCGCGAGGACGCCTAACACCACGCCCACTATCATCAGGGCTCGCACGGCCTGGAAAGCACCTAGTGGACGGAAAACACACCCTCTTACTGAGTCTGAAATTTACTGATTAGTTCGTTGTATCTTACTCTACCAAGAAGCTCTACATTGCACAGTGGTCTGCATCACATGTGGCATAAAATCATGCGTCTGACGATAAGACTTTTGCCTTTAAACCTCATATTGCACGTGATAATGTGACCTGTATTCTCCTACAGTAGGCGTGCTGTAGGAACCTGCCCTTTGCTTGTTGTTTGTTCTGTTTCTGATAACTGTGTTGACTAAGTCTGTCCATTATAGTGACCAGAATGCACCGGGGCTAATGCAAACACTGATAGGAGTGGGCTCGACGCCCGAACAAGAGTTAGTGTAAGGACGACAGAAATTATTTTAAAATATCATCAACTAATTTACACTAAAGAGAAGCGTTTTGCTTCCCTTTGTGAAATTATCTGATTTATCCTTTCAGCACCTAAGCGAGAAAAAATCGTTATAGATTTCATTTTTGCACCAAATCAAAGTGTTTTCATCTCTTTTATTAAACCATTCGATTCCTCATTTTACCCCTCACTATTTCCCCTTAAATTGGCTTTAAGTTTAACAAAATATATATTTCTAGACTACATGACATATTAATTTGTTCCAGAACCTTATTGGAGCTATTTGGTGTTTTTGAGTGACTCTTTTAGTGACAGTTTTCAAAACCAACAGTCACTGGCTGCCCATGTCATCATCTTTTTTTTGTCTTACATAGTATTTTACAAATATTTGGCATGAAAGTGACGCAGAGAGAGGAAAAAGTTGCCCCCCTAAATGTTGCTTACACACATCATGGTTCCATGCAACTAAATACGACTTGAAAAACCTCCTTCCTTGTTCATTTGAGAAGAACTAGTTAGGCCCTCTCAGATCTTGACAAGTAGTGAGAGAACTTCCGCTAAACGTACAACTTCCTGAAACTTTGTTACTCGCTGCATCATCGTTCCAGAGCCCAGACTGCTTTAATTTCCTCAAAAGATTAACTTGTGGCCTTGACAGTGAAGATGACTTATTCTAGACACAGTTTATGTTTAATTATTAGAACAGCAATGGACTAAAATATACTGGAGAAGCTCTGCACATTAAAATATAAGAGAGTCTCGTCCTACCTGAGAAGCCCAGGAGGCCGTAGAGCGGGCGACACTCGGTGAACCCTGACGAAGCGGTCTCACAGTCCTGCCACAGACCCTTGTAGGTGTAAACAGACGTCACCACGTCCCCCTGCCTGTCCTTGACGCTCCATTTGTTCATGGCAGTAGCAGCGATGAGGGCTGCTGCACCGACCAAACCCAAAATGAATCCACCGTTCTGCAGAACTGAAGGCGCCATTGTTGTTTCCTCCTTTCAGAAGTTAAGAAATATACTGGGAGGCACAGGATGGTCTGTGCCCAGTTTAAATAGATGAATACTTGAAGTATAGCTGTGTAAATGAGTTGGTGCCAAAGGTGAGCAGGTGTGTGGTGTGCGGGCTGGAGGATGAAAAGTGGCACTTTGTAGTGATGGCGGCGTTGGGTGGAGGCGGTTGGGTTTCGCCCAGTGGGTGATACAGCAGCGTGGGTTGGGCTACCTTGTGCTGAGAGGTGTGGACACAGTGGTGATAGGCGCACCTGGCACCTAAATAAGAACTGTTTAAATGTAAATACGGGAAACTGAATCACTGACTCAACGGGGGCTTCAGGTGAACCGCCGACGGTTGGTCAGTGAGTAAATGATGCAGTTATTTGCCCCGCCGACGCCCTCACACACTAAAACATGATGCAGAACGGACCACCAGACAGGAAGTGAGACAAACACACCAGAAAATAACACACTTGACAAGTGCAGAGTCTCGATTATGACATTATCCTGGAAAAGAACGTAAAAGTTCATATCAGGTGTGAGAAACCAGTAATGTAAAAGGTCAGAGGTCAAGCTCAGCTACAGAGCTGCATACCTGGACCTTTGAATTGATAAAGATTTGGTGTTTCGCTTGAGGATATTTCAGCAAGAGGAAATCTTTACATCTGGCACTTTCTCTCCTCTGACTGGGGCGTCCTGGTGGTGAAAACTTTAAGATACCGATTATGTAAATTACAACGTCCCTGATTCATGTCCAGCCTGAGTCGTGTTGCTTTTCTACTGTGTAAAATCTAATAAAGGCAAAAAAATAACCCCCAAATGACCCAAATATACAGATGCAGCATCCTTCCTGTTTAATAACTCTACATCACAGATAACAGGACGAGCATCACGAGTCGTCATACATGGAGACTGAGGCTCAGTGGTTTCAGTCTGACGACTCATTCCCTCTTACTAACTTTGAAACAAACAGCAACTCATACGATTTCCATGATTCAACATATCACCTTATCGCTCTGTCAACAACTGGGGAGGAGAGAAGTTTCTATTCTTCTCTTATCGTGAGCCTGGCTCTCACTCTCGCTCACAAACACACACAACGAAACTCATACATGATGGGACTATAGAGGATTTAATGTTATGTTCGTCACTTCGATGGACTTCTGTTTTTTTGCATTATATTAATATCTGTTTGTGTAAGCTTCTGTTGTTCATCTTATCGGTCAGCTTGTTTAAATAAGAGACGCTCAGGGTGTCAGGAACATGAAAACACACTTCCCCCCCAGTTATTATTACAACTGATGTCAAAAATGACATCTAACAAAACACATTTAGAAAGAACACATTGATAATAAGTAGACGTTCAAAAAGAATGCAAGAAAAATGTCCCAAATATAAACTATAATATCAATAAAATGATTCAACTTCACACCAACATCGTTCACTGAACAGCAACTGACTTATTATCCAAAACTGATGTAGCTGCTCATATAAATATTGTTTACACAATTCTTCTGAAAACAACAGGAAAAAAACTCCAAATATAAGACATTTTTTAATGGAAACATTTATTATTTCCACTTCAAAAGAAAAAAACAAGCCTATATGAGACAGATATACTGGTCTGGAGACAAACAGGTGTTACTGTCCAAATGTAAGAATGTAGGCCTATGAATAATGCCTTAATAAATATGTCTAGGGCTGCAACTAACGATTATTTTCATTGTCGATTAATCTGTTGATTATTTTCATGACTAATCGAATAGCTGTTTGATGTATAAAATGTCAGAAAATGGTGATCAGTGTTTCCTAAAGCCCAAGATGACGTCCTCAAATGTCTTGTTTTTGTCCACAACTCAAAGATGTTCAGTTTTCTGTCATAGAGGAGTAAAGAAACCAGAAAATATTCACATTTAAGAAGCTGCAATCAGAGAATTTAGACTTTTTTTCTTAAAAAATGACTCAAACCGATTAATCGATTATCAAAATAGTTGGTGATTAATTCAACAGTTGAAAACTAATCAATTAATCGTTGCAGATCTATATATGTTAAAAAACACATTGGCTCTTGCAGGCTTCCTCTGCCCTCTTATATCCACAGCAACTTTATGTTGTATGTATGCCTGTTGATTTTGATCAATTATTTAGAAGAGTTACACGTGGGCCTCCCGCATTTTATTTTAAACTGGTTTGAATTTATGTTATTGTCAAAAGAGTAACAAAACAGCATCTTCACATTACATGGAATAATTGTCCCACCTGGACACCCTCTGTCCTTCACAGTTATCGGATGAGGAAAAACCATAAAAAAGTCTCTAAATTTTGTTGTTACTTGAATGTAAAATTGCTAGGATGTAGTTCTTTTTCTTTTGTCTTATTATGGGATGGGGAGGTCCTGTCACACCTGGACACCCTCTGTCCTTCACAGTAATCGGATGAGGAAAAACCATAAAAAAGTCTCTAAATTTTGACGTTACTTGGATGTAATATTGGTAGGATGAAAACAAGTAGTTATTTTTCTTTTAGTCATGTTATGTTGAGGTCCTGTGCTGCAAACTTTCCCCGTTCTGCCCGGTGCGTCCTGCGGTGTATCCAGCCTGTCTGCATCATGTGCATCATGTGTTTAATATCTTCAGAAACACTAGAATAATATTCCTTTTTTTATGTAATATTTGTAAGATAAAAACATGTAGTTCTTTTTCTTTTGTCATATTATGGGATGGGGAGGTCCTGTCACATCCTCTGTCTGTCTGGATGAGCAAAAACCATAAAAAAGTCTCTAAATTTTTACTTGGATGTAATATCTGTAGGATGAAAACATGTAGTTCTTTTTCTTTTTGTCATGTTATGGGGAGGTCCTGTCACACCTGGACACCCTCTGTCCTCCACTGTATGATCCTCTAATCAAATGAGGAAAAAACATAAAAACTCTCAAAATTGTTACTTGGTTGTTATATTGGTAGGATGAAAACATGTAGTTATTTTTCTTTTGTCATATTATGGGGAGGTCCTGTCACACCCTCTGTCTGTCTGGATGAGGAAAAAACTTAAAAAAGTCTCTAACTTTAGTTGTTACTTGGATGTAATATTGGTAGGATAGAAACATTTAGTCATTTTTCTTTAGTCATATTATGGGATGGGGAGGTCCTGTCACACCTGGAAACCCTCTCATCGGATGAGCAAAAAAACATAATAATGTTTTTTGTAACATAATAATGTAATATTGTTAGGATGAAAACATGTATAGTTATTTTTCTTTTTGTCATGTTATGAGGAGGTCCTGTGCGCAAACTTGTCCCCGTTATGCCCGGTGCGTCCTGCTCCTCAGTGTATCCATCCATCCATCTTGTGTGTCACCCAGAGGAGCTGGGTGAAGAGTAGGAGTCCATGATGCCGCTCTTGGTCATCCCTCCTCCGGGGAAGAGGATATAAGCCACCTGAGGAGGCTGTAAGCTGTAAGCAGCGCTACAGTTACACGGAACGACGTATCCTGGAGGACTGGAGGAGGACTGGTGGGTGTGGAGGTTTTGATGTCCGTGGCAAGCCAGACCTCCGATCCCTCCAGCAGTCTGGTACCCAAACGTGTGCGCTCCGTAGGGCAGTATCGGTATCTCCGGTATCATCCTCTGGACAGCTCCGGTGCTGAACTGTGAGAAGGAAGAGGAGGAGGAGGAGGAGGAGGAGACGGGAGCGAGGAAGGAATCCATGGAGAAACCCTTCAAGTGCTCCTGCAGCGGGAACACGAAGCGGTGGTCCCTCGTCTTCAGAGGACTCTTGGCTTTGCGTCTGGGTCGGTACTTGTAGTCCGGATGCTCCTTCATGTGCTGAGCCCGCAGCCGCTTGGCCTCGTCGATGTACGGACGCTTCTCGGAGTCTGACAGCAGCTTCCACTCAGCTCCGAGTCTCTTGCTGATCTCAGAGTTGTGCATCTTTGGGTTCTCCTGAGCCATCTTCCTCCTCTGGCCTCTGGACCACACCATGAACGCATTCATGGGTCTTTTGATGTGATCTGAAGGTTTGGCCATCTCAGAAGCTGACACATTCATTAATAAAAAAAAAAATAAAAAAAAACACACACACACTACCTTTAAATGAAGTCACCTCTCCAGGATGCTCATCTCGTGCGTAAAAGGTAAAAAGTGGTTCAGTTGAGAAATGTTTTCTCTCTGTCTGAAGTCACCTCTCCAAGAAGCTCATGCTCATCTCGTGCATAAAAAAGGTAAAAGTGGTCAGTAGAGAAACATTTTCTCTGTCTGAAGTCACCTCTCCAGGATGCACATCTCTTGCGTAAAAAGGTAAAAGTGCATCTCGTGCGTAAAAGGTAAAAGTGGTTCAGTTGAGAAATGTTTCCTCTGTCTCTGTGATAAGAAGATTCCAAATTGACTGTGCATTTGTGCACAAAAGTGGAAAGGAAAAGTACATAAAGCTGCAAAGCCTGTGGGTGCATGAATGAATGGGAGTCACACAGAGACCAAGTTGGAAGCTTGTTATGGATGATGATGCTGAGCATGTCAACCACTCATCATCACCAAGCCAAGCCAATGGGAATGAGAGAGAGCACTGTAATCCCTTCACAAGAAAGTGACTGTACAACATTTCTGAGGGACTCCCTCCTCCTTCTCCTCCCTCTACCAACAGTTTATACTCTCCATACTGAGGCAGTGAAGAGAGTAATCTGCTGCACAACACACGCAGAAAACTAGAAATATAAAAGTACAAAAGTAAAATATGGAAGTTATTTTGCACCTCATTGCCCTGTAATGACCCATGTGGCTCATTTGCTCAATAATGAACTTCACAAGTCTGTTTTAGAAGATCTCAGAGGAAACTGCTGTATAGTTGAAACCATCTCATTAAACCATGCAGGGGTGTAGCCAGAATTTTAGGTCACAGCCCCCAAACACCCCCTAAAAGAAAGTCTCTTGATATTATAATTACTTGGATTTTTCATGGTCAACTGTTAATTATATTTTCTGCAAGTTTTATTTAAATGGAGCAATTCTTTCAAGGAAAATACTCTGAAAAACAACAAAGCTGAACTAAAATAACTGTCTCATAATTAGTATCAGGTTGTTCTGTCCAGGAAACTTCCAAAGAAATGATTAGGAAATTACAGATCCGCAAAATAAACGTTACTGGTTTTATATCCCAACTTGAAAGTCAAAATGTTGTTTCTCAACCCTCTCCGCTCTACCTGGAATAACATTATGGAGGAGAAAGACTGAATCTTGGTGGAAAATTGGGTCAAAAAGTAGTGGAATCAGGCTGAAATCTACATTTTTAAAGGTCCCATATCGTGCTCATTTTTAGGTTCATACTTGTATTTTGTGTTTCTACTAGAACATGTTTACATGCTGTAATGTTCAAAAAAACTTTATTTTCCTCATACTGTCTGCTTGAATATACCTGTATTTACCCTCTGTCTGAAATGCTCATTTTTAGTGCATCTCAACAGAATTGCGTTGGGTTTGAGTCCGTGTTTACTTCCTCTCAGCTGATGTTATTTACATAGACTGCAACAGGAAATAAACTGGGACACATTTAGAATGTTTACATTTAAAACCGTGTATTGGTCTAAATATTGTATATTTGTGACATCACAAATAGACAGAAATCCTAACGGCTTGTTTCAAAAGCGCAATTTCTGAATACGGGCTGTGTGTGTTTCTCCGTATATTGAGCGCTTCGATACTTTCACAGTATTTATAAAGCACTTAAACCTGCTTTATAATATAAAAGACATGAAAATCTTACTTTTTACAATATGGGACCTTTAAAGGTTGGTAGTGTTGCTCAAATACATTTTTTGTTATATTTGTTGAAATTCTCATTACATCCCGACAGCACTCAATAAATCAAATGCTCTGACAAAGAAAGAAAAGAAATCTGGTATCTGCGGCTGTCGCAGGACTGTCATAAACCCGTCCAATCATTTCAATCGGCCCGAATGAAATGACCCGCCTGCCTGCGTGCACTCTGCCCGTGCACTCATTGCGAGTTACGAGTCTTCGAAAGGCTGCTAGCTTCACAGCTAACTAACAATAGCCTTATTCGTTGTTTACGTTCATAGTGATAATTTTGGGGGAGTGGCTTTGGAGGGAGGCCTGAAGGGACGGACGGTCAGTGTTGCTGACTTGGTGACTTTCTCGCTATAAATTTATGGACTTTTGGAGCTAGTGCTGCTATAGCTACTTTCATTGGAAAAGAGTTGGCGACACTGGGCTGGGTTTTTTGGTTGGATCATTTTTAAAATCTACCGTAATCTACCTTTTAATTACCTCCGCCAAGGCCAAAGGCCTAGGAAGGAGGTTATGTTTTCACCGGCGTTGGTTTGTTTGTTGTTTTGTTGGTTTGTTGGTTTGTCCGTTTGGAGGATTACTCCAAAAGTCCACGATGGATTTGAATAACATTTTCTGGAGGGGTGGGGTGTGGCACAATGAACAATCCATTCGATTTTGGTGGCGATCCAGGGGGTGGGGGCAGCGACGTATGAAACCTGCTCTGGCAGAGGTCTGCGCTCTCCGAGTGCACTTCTAGTTGCAGAATGTAACCGTCCCAAAGTTGCTAAAACTGCCAAATTCTGCTCCAAAATGCAGAGGACACGACCCGATATTAAACAAAATGAAACCAAATAGGCCATCGGTTAGTGGGTGGAGACTCAGCTCCAAACTTGCCTCCATCTTTGATGCAAAACCACTCCCAATTCGTACTCTTACTTTCAAAAACTTTTCCTAAAAACTGACACAATCACTTTTTTAAATTCTTTCCCATGATGCCATGCAGGTTTCTTATATATCAATATGTGTACAAGCAGCTCACCTCTCCCTCCCTCATACTCTACAAAATCAATATTAATCACAGCCGTAATTCACCGGCACTGGGTGACTCATTGGTTGTCATAATTACTCTACCTTATCTGATCAAATATACTGTATATATTTATACGCTTTAGCCATCTCGTCTGTTATTGAAATGACATTGATGGAGAAAAGTCTGAGCTATAACTTAACTATGAATTATATACTGCACTGTGTACACTGCTACTCTTTAGAAGATGTAGCTTATAGGTAACAACAGGGGGGATTACTGTATGGACTCAGGAAGCTCATTTTACAATTCAATACCGTCTTTCTGGGTGTCTAAGTGGAAGCTTCCAGCACCCAAAATGGCTCCTGCAAAAAAGATTATTCCCAGGACAGAAGCATGATGTGTTTTCCCTGTAGACAGACCTGTGGCGGTTAGTTGGAGCTCTGGGTTTAGGTTTTTTGGTAGCAGCGATAAACTTGGATATCAGGGTACCAGCGAGGAAGGAGGCCTTTATTTCATTTACCTCCCACAATCAAAGGCACCGCAGGCCTCTTCAAAGGCAAAATAAATGGACACAAAAGATCCAGTGGTGCTCGCTGCCTCGGTGGTGGAGATGATAAGACGTCTTCAGAGAGTGTTTTTCTCTGGGTTTTCCTCTGAGCAGACGGGCCGGAGGGATAAAGTGATTGGCAGCAGGGGTCAGACAGTTGATCTGTCTGTGCTGTTATCTGTTGAGCTGTAGGTTCAGGCCTTCACACACAGGAGGCGCCCACCGCCACACAGAGACAATGATTACCTTCACAGTGGAACCATGTTTCAGAGAGTTTTCCACAGTGAGAAGAAAAACTGTCCTGAGAACAACAACAACATGAGAGCACCTGAAGGGCAGTATGGAGAAATCTGTTTCTCGCAAACTGTTACTATCGTCTGTCAAGATTAAGTTTTTATTCTGGTCAAAGCTTCCAGTTGAAGGAAAAACACAGAGAGTATGTGTTTTTGTGTACTAGTCAGTGTTTGGTGTGACTTCTAAAGGGCAGCATTTCAACTCTGGAGAGATGAGGGGGGAGAAGAAAAAAAATGGGTAATAAGAAAAACTGCCAGCAGCACAAAATGGCTGTCGTAATCCGGTTATCCCCCGGGCTCTAAAGATACTGGTCCTCTCCTTAGGAGTCTATCTTTTCTTCTTATGTCAAAACTGTCCTCCATGCACTCAGGTGGATTAAGGAGTCACACTGTAGAAAGAAATTGACAGGTACAGAAAGACCCGGGGGTGAAAAGGGAATGAAAGGCGACACAGAGAGGCAGGCAGGGCGCTCGGGGCCGGGGGAGTGTGTGCCAACGGCTGACAAGAAAAGAATCCATCAAGTCGACTCCACGCTGGAGAAGAAAATGCTAATGTGTCCTACTAATTTACTGTATTGATTAAGTGAATAATTACTGGCAGAGCTGATTGTTGCCTATCTTGTGAAACGTAGTTTCTTTCTTTCTCTGAATGGCTGAAGTATGAGGCAACTGTATTGTTCAGTGATGCTGCTGCATTATCTGACTCAGGTTATATTGGCTTTAATGGCAGCTCCACAGGAGAGTCCAATAATACTAATAGAGGAGATTATACATTCTGGATAGATTATAATATGCATGTCATCTTCCATTGTTGAAAAAGATCTGAACAAATGGCTCTTCTTCACATTGGATGTCATAAGCATAGAAGAAGCTGCTGCATCCAGTTGCCCCGATGATTAGTCCATCAAGAGAAAATTAACCTGAATCTGGTGTGTGAATTTATTTTAGTCATTTATATATTTTTATTTATTAATATTTCTTCATTATTGTTTATTTTAATTTTATTTTTGTAATTAGAATTCATTAGAATTTTCATTTAATTTTATATTTTATTTATTATTATTATTATTATTATTATTCACATTTTTCTTCTCCCTTGTTTTTGAATACTTTGTTTTTCAATTTAAAGTTACTATCTGTACATATTATTTTATTTGTTATGGTTTAGGTTGTCGTAGTCATTTTCCTTAAGGAAACAATAAAAAGAGAGAAAATGATGGTCATTCCCATGCTCTATTATGTTTCATAAGTTGTTGCAGCAATTTTTGGGGTTGATACCATTTGTTACACAGATTTGGTGCTAAATTCAACCAATTTTACCACTCGAGAATTGATAAAAATGATCAATAATCCCTCCAAAATACCACATAAAGACACCAAGACCTTGAGGAACCCCCATAGAGCCCATTTTCATTCAGATATCTTGATGTCAAAGGTCAAGAGACCACTGTGAAAATGGCCATGCTAGGTTTTCCTCACCAAAATTTAGCCTAAATCTGATTTGAATCTTATTTGCTAAGCTAACATGGCATGGTATCGTCACTCTAGCTTTAAGACTGAACCAGCTCCAGCCTCTTAAAGACAGTAATGTTGTTCGAGATCGCTGGCTTAACAAGATAAAGGCCAAGGTCCCCATATGTAAATGTGGCCCACTGCTCAGGTCTAAACCCTGTCTGCTTCACCAGATCAGTTTGTCGTGCTTTGCTGAAACATCATGGTAAACCTTCCTCAACATGATTCATTTTTAATGTTCTCAGTATCAATACACACTTTTATTTCATGAAAATCTGTCATTTCAATGGAGAGATTTAAAAAAAAAAAAAAATGAAAGAAACTTAAACTACACAGTATGTGCATACTGGAATTACTTTTATTGTATATAGTAGTGAATTGGTGAATGGTTTCCATCAGATTAGGTGGAAAGTTCAAATGCACTCATACTTCAAATTTTGTCATTTCAGCTCCAAATAAATACACTGAAATCCAAAAACTACATTGAAGTGTAACAAGAGTTTCTGACACTTCTGAGCGCCCCATTAAGAAACATTTCAGGGGGAAAATCCCCGAGATTTCCAGTGCTCTGGGGGGGATTTCACTAAATCTTGTGCTTATTCTCGTGATAGTTAGGAAAAGTAAAGCGGTTTTAATAGCTTTTCCCCCTGACACATTGATGGTGGAATATGCTTCGGCTCTGTGGCAGATAGCTTCAATCCTGAGAGGCTGAGAGAGAGAGAGAGAGAGAGAGGGGGAAAGAGATCTGCTGCCTGCCACTACACTTTTCATAAGGCCCCATCTAAACTAAATTAATACACTTGCTCCAACATCTGAGGATAAACCTGAGGGCCACATTACTGTGGCAGCGCCTATCAGCCGGCTTGTAATACAACCGAGTCAGCAGTCAATGAGATACATTTGCAACCAGGCATTTGTCAGCGACTCAGTGCCACAGAGGCAGGAGATTTAAAATGTCCTGCAGTAAATTAAGTCCTGCTTGAGAAGTGAAAGGTGCCGGCTAAGCAGGCGGCTGCTTACTTTAAATGACAGGCTGGTTAAGGGGGTGATGATGGCGTGGCGATGGAGGGAGGAGGAAACTCAACCATGATTACAGCTCCAATGCATTAAAAAAAAAATGTTTTTTAATGTTTGAGTGAAGAGACAGTTATCTCCAAAGTCATGACTCGGAACTTATTTATTTCTGTATTCTTTTCTTAATACATTTCTTTACACATTGCTTCATTATGCAAATTATCTATGCTGTCTGACCCCCATGACACACGCTGAATCACAGCCCCCTCATTTGCATAATGAGGCAGAAATGCATAAAGACATGTGTAAAGAAATGTATAAGGAAAAGAATACAGAAATAAATAGGTTTGGGGAAATAAATAGGGGAAGGGAATGCAAAATGAAAATCCTGCAGAAATAAATAAAAGGGGAAATTAAATACAAGAGTATAGATATGGGAAATAATACAAAGGCAAATATATAAAGCAAATTAAAACATAAATATCAATTTATGTCACATTTTATCAATTAATTAATGCCTACATTTATTTTTAATATTATTTTAGGGAAAATTTAATGGCATGTTTATTTATGTATTTAATATTTGTTTATTTATTTAATTATTTATTGACTCGTTTATTTATTGACTCATTTATTCATTGACTTGTTTATTTATTGACTCATTTATTCATTGACTTGTTTATTTATTGACTCATTTATTCATTGGCTCGTTTATTTATTGACTCATTTATTCATTTGTTATTTTGGCAGCTTCCGTCCTCCATATCTGCACTGAAGTATAGAAGACTATTAAACTATAGACAGTCTTTAACTGGCACTAAAGCGACCTGACTCAGAATCTGTGATGTTTCTGAGGGACACACACGAGTCAAGCTCAGAAGAGAATGAGCCACGTTTAATTAGATATTTGGATTAATTATCTAGTTAAAAGATGTTACCTGAGGTTTATAACACTGCCAATAATTAGGAAGCAGAGAAAATCAGCTCTTGGCCTGATTACTGTGATTTAGTGAGACCCTGAGAACAAATCCAATGGTACCTTCAGGTATAAAGAGGATGACTTTAAGATTAGTAATTAAAGTGAGGAATTAATATATTTGGCATATGATCTCTGCTTGCTTTTCCCTTTAAACTGCGTGAAAGTTATGGGATTGAAAGCCAATCATGCCTGGCTTGCAGTTACATACATTTTAGTATTAATAAATGTGATAAAAAGTAAGTTTTATTTAAAGGCTAACAACCTGAAAATACAGGTATTATTATTATCACTATTGATCTACAATGCATTATTACATGTTTTATTAACAATTAATAAAGTATTTAGGGATAAACCTTTAAGTATAGCATTTTGTAAGGTGGTGAGGATGTAAATGTTTAGACACAGACTCTCTAAAAACAATAATATGACCATCATCCTTTTCTCTTTTTTCCCTCTGTAACTACTAATTCATGTTTGTTTTCAAAGTATTCTGTAATATTTACATTTTATAATGTGTTTTTCTTACATTTCACCAGCCGCTGGTTTCCACTTATTTCTGAAAAGCATTAGACATTTGCTTGACAGGTATCTTAATCCATCACATCTCTTTTTTTTTGTGATGTTATTGTTGTAAAACAGGAAGTAAACGGGGGACGGGCTCTATTTGTGCCTTTTTATTAGATCTCTTTAAGTCCTTTAAGGTGCAACAAGCCAAGCAGCAAGTCCATTTAATTCACATAAAGGAGGAGCACTCACACATTTTATATTTACATTACATTTTTTATTAAACCATTAACAACAGTCCATTTACACATTATTATTGTGCAGAACTGCAGTTGGGACTTTTGAAGCCCAAAATGATAATGTAAATTTGATAAAAATAAAGTATAATAATATTAAATAAAAGCAGAGTATGTTGTCTTTTTACATTCACGTCACCAGTTTTTGTGAGCAAGTTTCTTGCAGTTTTATAAAGCAGATTAAGAAGTGAAAGGAAACATGTAACTGCCCAGAAAGTGGATATAACACAGCATGTGACAGGACGTGTATGGTCCTCTACCTTTATATTGCCTCCTCTCTCTGAATAATGGGAATACAGTATCCATTTAAAGCAACTTCCATTCTGATTCATAGTAGAACAGAAACCTTTTTCCATATTTAAAGGGCGGGTTTAGGAAAGACTTGCACGTTAAATATATAGAAACTCACACACTTCATAGTATGAAGCCACTCTGCAAATGACAGAGCATGGTGCCACTAAGAGGCTTATGGAAATAATGGAAATAGTGTAGCTCCTGTGGCGATGATATGCTTGCTGTAACAGAAAGGGGAAAGAGTGGTATTTACTGAGATATCTCCTGGACTAGTGTTAAAGCAGAGCAGTGGCGGTCCTGAGCCAGACTGGAGGGAGGAGGTGAGCCGAGATGCTGTCACAACAGCAAGCTCAGATAAGCCCCAACTGGGTGAAGACAGAACGGCATTAAAGTGAGCATATCTTTAAGTATCGTATGATGCTCCTCCTGCAACACTGGAGTGAGACTGTGCATAAATATAGGCAGGTATATGTATGACTGTGTTCATTTGTAAGCATGTTTTTTTTAGCTCTTGGAAATTTGATGATAAGTTCCCCCTTACACAGGTAAAGAGAGAGGAACTGAAATATGTCAGTGCATGAACTACTTCCCTTTTTCCATCCTGTACCTAAACTGCTAACATTTTGCATTTAGGTAAATACAGTCTGAGGTGTGGGTGTGTTAACTGACACAATATATCTGTTGTATGAAGATATTGTGGGGTACTAAAATTAGATTACATGAGACTAAATTATGTGTTTATGTAGCTAGATGAAAAGGCATCTTGTGCAAAAAATAACACATAGGATCTAGCCCTATAGCTAATATACAAAATTACATATTAAAGGGGACATATCATGCTCATTATCAGGTTCATACTTGTATTTTGGGTTTCTTTTAGAACATGTTTACATGCTTTAATGTTTAAAAAACCCTTTATTTTCCTCATGCTGTCTGCTTCAATATACCTGTATTCACCCTCTGTCTCAAAACGCTCAGTTTTAGTACATTTCAATGGAATTGCAACAGAAGTGCTTGGGTCCATGTTTACTTCCTGTCAGCTGATGTCATTGACATACACTGCAACGGGGAAATAAACTGGGACCCATTTAGAATGTTTACGTTTAAAACTTTGAAATGGTCTAAATATTGTATATTTGTGACATCACAAATAGACAGAAATGCTGACGGCTTGTTTCAAAAGCTCAGTTTCTGAATACGGGCTGTGTGTATTTCTCTGTGGATTAAGCGTTTCGATACTTTCACAGTATTTATATATCACTTAAACCTGCTTTATAATATAAAATACATGAAAATGTCACTTTTTATAATATAGGACCTTTAATAATGAAACAATAAACAGAACCCCCTAATTGTAGTACTGCCAAAGTCCACTAGACAGCAGCATAACAAAGCTCTTTAGATCATGACTAGTTGAGCTTCGGTGAGTCTATTTCTGCAACAAAACAAAAAGTGTAAACGTACAAGAGTGCAATAAATTATGATAGACAATACTAAGATAGAAACAATGTGGTTTCTGGGAAAAAATTTGGGCTCGTCCGGGATTTGAACCCGGGACCTCTCGCACCCAAAGCGAGAATCATACCCCTAGACCAACGAGCCACATGCATTATGGGATAGAAGCACATGATATATTTTTACTCTAAGGCGGGCTGCATATCTTAAAATTGTACTGCTTTGAGAAGTTGTCATTAAAACTGTACAGTATTTCAAAAATACTAACCAGGAGGAATAGTGCTAACGCTAGTTAAGAAGTTAATAAGTTAGTTATAGCTGTTCTCTTTAAGCATCCATGTTATAGCTAGCTAACCTAGCTTGTAACCAGTGAGCTCTTTACTGTAAGAGCTAACGTTAAGTCTGCACGGGAAAAAAAAGTTCCTAACAGCTTTCAAATGAGCTTAAATGACAAATACCCCTTTGTAAAACATTAGCTAGCTATTTCAGATGAAGTAAAATTGTGCATATCCATTTTTATCCATGTACAGCAGTGACCAGATCGGTTGTTTACTTTAAAGGTCCCATATTTAAAAAGGGAGATTTTCACGTCTTTTATATTATAAAGCAGGTTTAAGTGATATATAAATACTGTTTAACTATCAAAACGCTCAATATACAGAGAAACACACACAGCCCGTATTCAGAAATTGTGCGTTTGAAACAAGCCGTTAGGATTTCTGTCCATTTGTGATGTCACAAATCTACAATATTTAGACCATTACACGGTTTTAAACATAAACATTCTAAATGTGTCCCAGTTTATTTCCTGTTGCAGTCTATGTGAATGACATCAGCTGACAGGAAGTAAACATGGACCCAAACTGTTGCCTAGCAAGGCAATTCCAGTGCAATTACGTTGAAATGCGCTAAAATTGAGCGTTTCAGACAGAGGGTAAATACTGGCATATTCAGGCAGACAGTACGAGGAAAATAAAGGTTTTTTTTTTAACATTACAGCATGTAAACATGTTCTAGTAGAAACCCAAAATACAAGTATGAACCTGAAAATGAGCACGATATGGGACCTTTAAAGTCAACCTGCTTACACGTCGTATTTATAATATTAGCTTTTAGATGCTCATTAAAATCATAAACATTATTATCAAGCACCGTGACTGTGTCTGGGTGATATATAAGTGGCAGTAGGCGGTATATTTTTGTCATCATTGGGAAAAAATTCCATAATAACCTTTCAGCATGTTGTAATTCAAGTGTTCTGAGAGGTAACTGGGACTTCTGCACCTCCTCATGACTCTATTTTCAGGCTTTAAAAAATCTAATCGAGACTTTGGCCAATCACAGCTCATTTCAGAGAGAGAGCATTCCTATTGGCTGTGCTCCGGCTGGTGGGCGGTGCTTGGTATTTCCTCAACTGATCTCAACATGGCTGCCGGGTCACAAACGTTCTCATTTTACAGCCAAACAGTACGCTACAAGATGTTTTATTTTCCTCATACTGTCTGCCTGAATATATATTTGACATCACAAATGGACAGAAATCCTAACGCACAGTTTCTGAATACGAGCTATGTGTATTTCTCCGTATATATTGAGCGTTTTGATAGTTTAACAGTATTAAATCACACTTAAACCTGCTTTATAATATAAAAGACATGCAAATCTCAATTTTTTACTATATGGGACCTTTAAGTGTCAACATATATGAGGTGAAGTCTTCATGTTGTAGTGTTGGCCGTGCTGCTCTCTCGCCCGGTGCATTGTGGTCTATGAGCTAAAGGAAGCTGCTGCACCGGAATCTGAAGAATTTGAGGTGTCCGCCAAGTCCGCTGTTCATCTCCGGCTCGTCTCTCTGAGTCTCTCTATCGGTGCTGTACTCCCTTGCGGACAGACTGTAAAAGGTAACACTCCTTTATTTCCTCTAATTCATCACTTATTCATCATCTAAGTTGTCTCAGTTCCGTGTTAATGGCGGTTAAACCGACGACGCTAACATTAGCTAGCTGTTTAAGTTCACATCCTGTAAGCAGAAGCTACTCTGCTAACGTTAGTTAGTAATTAACTGCTTCACTTGTTTTGCTTTACTGAACAGCTAGCGAGGACTGTTAGCTTGTCAAATAGCTTTGATTACAAGAACAATACATTAAAAATAGGGTGTTTTATGTGCAGATGTCGGCGTTAGCACAGTTTACACCCACTGGGTTGTTAACCGTTATGATAGCCGTTGCTAAACAACCAGCTAATTCCCATTCAAATAACGGTTAACGTTAAGCTAACGGTTAGCTAGTAATGCTAGTTGTAGTTAGCATTAGCTTTACATAATTTTTATGCTAAATCTAAAGTGGCCAAAGCTTATTAAATTAGCTCAAACTAGCTTCAGATAATAATGCACACTTTCATAGACTAAGCTACTGGAGTTACCCTGCACTATACTCATTTTTAACAGTCTCTTCTGCACTATATTCACTTTTTTAATAGTCGTGTAGCACAGCTGTTACCCTGCACTATATTAATTTTTAACAGTTTTCTTCATCTCCTTGTATTTTCATATCTGGTATATTTTTTTTGTATTTTGTACTTTGCACTACTAACTTTTTTACTGCCTTTTTACTAACATGTTTTGCACTGTGGAACTGTGATGCTGGAAACTTGAATTTCCCTCGGGATCAATAAAGTTTCTATCTATCTATCTATCTATCTATCTATCTATCTATCTAAAACTAGCTTGGACTCAAAATATGAGTATATTTTTTACCGGCTGATTATATATTTGTCTAATCAGCCGGTAAAAAATATACAATTTTATATTGAGTCTGTGAACACAGTCGTTTTCATGCTAGCAGTCTGAGTAAAGTGGGTGTGTTTCTAACCGTTTCAGATCATTTAGTGTGTTTATAACACAATATAACACACCGACTTAACTACAACCCAGCAACCAAGGTAGTAAACATATGATACCAGTTGGGATTAATAGCATAATCATGGCTTAATCTCTTTTAGAGAGGGTCGCACTGTAAAGGACAGAGGGTGTCGTATCCTGTACAGATTGTAAAGCCCCCTGAGGGAAATTTGTGATTTGGGCTATACAAATAAAATTGACTTGACTTATCCTCAAATCATAGTGTTGTAGTGGGACGCAGCTGTAATGCAGCTATCTTAGCAGGAAATGCAGTTTTTTTGTGGTGAGACACCATACTTTCACAAACCTTTCTGAGCACAAACCAGACTTCCTGTCTCTCACACAGTCAGGCCTGTTAGTATGCGCTTATATGAATTGCCTCCATTTCAGAAAAGGTCTATAGAGGCCAGAAGTGTAGCAAAATGATGAATAAGTTGTGATACATCCTGTGTTTTCTTTCAGGTGTAACAAGGAGAAAAAATGTCTCAGGCCGACAAAATGAAGGTAACAGAAACCAGATATATTCCATCTGAACAGCTACAGTATGCAGTAATACCTGATTCATACTTCTGCTTCTAGACTAATCATGGAGTTAAAACTTAATCTTCTGTGGTTTTATTTAGTTATCAATGTAAACATAAAGTGTGCTGTCTTTTAATTCAGTCCAGAACTTTTTTTTTTAATTTTGCATTCTCACGTCTCATTTCAGTGGAACATTTTGTGCTTCCCCGCTTTTTCCTCACATTATTTTCTGCATCGTGGTGTTGTTTAAAACGCAAATATTATCCGTTGAAAGCTGGGTCTCTCAGACATATGTTCAGTGTGCTGCTCGCCATCCTCATGACTCACTGATGTAGCTTTATGCGGGCTGAAAGGCCCGAAGGCAGAGCCGGAACACGCTGCTTATCGGGCTTATCAACATAACCTTTGCTGAGAGAACGGGGAAGGGAGGGTTCATAAATCTTTCAAGACTGTGTGGCCAAAATGAGCAAACTAAATAAGGAACCATGTAGCTTTTTGTATTGGATTTGACATTGTCACTGTGTAGCATTGCTACAGGGGTGTTGAAAAGCTGCCATATTGGCCAACTTCTCATTCTCACTGACATCTAGCTCTGTGTAGGAAAGAGCTGTAAACACTGGAATGATGGGTGGAAGGTCAAATAGACTGCAGAGGAGTCACTGTAGCCCTCCTAAATATCCTGGCTGTTCATAAACAGATGTCTCCTCAATGGTTTCTGCTTTAGCACTAATAATCAGCTGTCATGTTGTTGCTATAATGATACAGTAGCCAAACCACGTTTAACTTAATGCTGATTTAGATTTATGACAAAAATAGTTTTAACTGAAGTATGTGCAGAGCTATGTTCTTTCATCTTAAAGGAACAGTGTGTAACATTTAAGGGGATCTATTGGCAGAAATGGAGTATAATATTAATAAGTGTGTTTTCGTTACCTTATAATGAGCCGTTAATATCTAAATAGGGAGCGGGTCCTCTTCACAGAGCGGCTGCCATGTTTCTACAGTAGCCCAGAACGGACAAACCAAACACTGGCTCTAGATAGGGCCATTTGCGTTTTCACGTTTTCATGTTGGCCACCGTAGTTCTCCCACACACACAAGAAATTTCCGTTGGTTGCAATCTGCACCACTAGATGCCGCCAGATCCTGCATACTGCACCTTTAAGTTTTAATGTCACCAAACATGTTCTTAAAAATGATGACTCTACTGACCTTGCACTTTGCTTTTGGTTTACAGCAGGGACAGTTCACCAACCCTGAGACCCCAGGGTACGTCGGATTTGCCAACCTGCCGAATCAGGTTCATCGCAAGTCCGTAAAAAAAGGATTTGAGTTTACATTGATGGTGGTAGGTGAGTGTGTCATCTCAAGCCTTTTCTCATTTTGTCCTTTTCTTCTCATCATCATGCGGTGCTGATTTTATTTAGTTTGGAAAATGATAGTGTATCTCAGTGATAACAAGGTTCATGCTAGACAGCTTGAGTGAACATGGACATTTGAGGAATGTTTTTTTTTTGGCTCAAGTGAGTTTGTTTTGTGATAAATTCACGATGGGTTCTTGGCCATTAGCCTGCACAATATACAGATGTTGCTGTCATATGCTGTCTTTTCATAATGGCCTTGTTTTACAACTCTTTCGCCTCATTTTGTTTGCATGCTGAGAGTAAGCAAGTTGTTTTGTCTTTGATCTTATCTGCAGTAATGCATAGGTGTATTAGTATGCATGAACGGCTTTTGGTCTGTAGAAAATGGCAGATGTGACATCAGTGTGGTTGCTCAGCTGGCGTCAGCGTAAACTCTTGATGTGAACACTGTGACTGTGTGAACCTCCCTGCTTGTTGGTAAGGGGGGAGGGTAGAAGCTCCCCTCAAAGCTGCTCATCCTTTTGCTTTAAAATAAACCAGAGAGGAATGTAGCCAGTGGGCCTCGAGGGATTGATTCACACAGTGGACAAGGCCCGCTGGTCCCTCTACTGCAAGAATACTCATTCAGTGCTTATTTAACCTTCTGTGTGACTCTAGTTCTTAGATATATCAGTGTTTTACTGTACTTTTAAATAGCTGCAGCTCTCCCCCACAGATAGAACCAATATACTTACTATGAAAATTCATAATTTCTCCTCAGTATGCATCGCTTTTTATGCTTACCCTAAAACGCTGGTACTTTTTCCTCTAAAGCCCCTCTTCCACATGCCCCTGAAACTGTAGTGTACATAATGTACTTGTCGATTTGGATTTTCCATACATTACTTTCTGTAAAATTGCCAGTTGAGGATACAGTAAAGACTTGTGTAAATCTTTTGTCATGGCTCCGGTGGGAACCACAGTAGCAGCATTCCTGGGTAAAGCTCACAAGCTTTAGGTTGTTTATGTCTCAGCATCTGTGACCGTGAGACGTCAGGAACATAGTTTCTTACATATAGTTTCTTAAATATTGTTCACTGCTGTTGCTTAAACTAAACTGCTGCTGTAGTTTTATGGATTTCCCAGACAGAAGTAAGGCGTACTGCTAGACTAAAACAACGCTCAGTGGGTCTGCAAAAATCAGTGGAAAGATATTTTTAGTCTGGTACATCCATGTCTTGGGATCAGCTTTTATTTAAAGCTTCATCAGTCAAACTGTGGATGTTAAATTGTCTGTTGTCTTGTGTTTACAGTAGCGTAACACCTATTGTTGGTATATGGAGCCAGTTTCAGAGGCAGCCAGTTGAGATTTAGTTTGATTATGTTGTATGGTTTAGTTCATTCATAATCAGATGATATCAGCAGAGACATTCAAATAAAGTTGGTCTCAAAGTCAGTTTACAGTTTCTTCAATTCAGTGCAGATTCTCATTTATGTGATGGAGTCCAGCTAGAAGAGGATATCTATCCAGGTTCTTAGTTCTTGCTTCTAATATTTGTGAGAGAGGGAAACTATCCAGTGGTCTTTTTCTTGACTCGTAGCACCTGAATGCTGCTGACGGATTATGAACACTTTGACTCTTTCCTAGGCACTAGGGCTGACACTGTTCTGGGAAAGATTAATGCTGAAGTCAGATTTAGTATCATGTATTTCCGTGTGGTGCGCGGCCTGCTGTGCGTCACAGGCAGATGTCTTGTTTCCTGCAGCACAGTGAGGATCTCCTTTGTTCTATTCATTGAAACTGAACGCTATATTAGAAGAGGTTTGCACCAACAAGAACCCTGACTGTGCTTTTTCAGCAATTGTGTAATATTTATTCACTTTGTGTCTCATACTGTTGTTGACCGCATGATGATTGATTCATTCTCCCCTCTGTTGTCAAAAGGTGAATCTGGACTTGGAAAATCCACCCTGATCAACAGCTTGTTCCTCACTGACCTTTACCCCGAGAGAATCATCCCTGGAGCAGCAGGTAAAACACACCCGTAATTATCCTTGTTTTAAAGCACTTTGTATTAAAAGCGCATCATCGTGGGCTGACTTTGTCCTCCCATATTGTTACGAGTTCTTGCATCTCGTTTCTCCCAACAGAAAAGATAGAACGAACGGTTCAGATCGAGGCGTCAACGGTAGAAATCGAGGAGCGAGGAGTGAAGCTCCGTCTCACCGTGGTAGACACACCAGGATACGGAGACGCCATCAACAGCCAAGACTGGTATGAAATCTTTTCAGGGTGTATGCTGATGAAGAGATGAGGTATTTTTAAGTTTAAATTACCCAGTGTACAGTCCTGTGACCTTGAACAGTGATTAGACACTAACGTTGGACAGTTAAATATAAATGTTCGTTCAAATATTATAAGTCCTAATGAGAATTTATTCATTTGGGCTTTTGGTTTTAGTATTTAATGGGTGTGCTACCAGCATGTTTGAGTCCTTGTACAATACTGAGATACGTAGTGTATGTTTAATGTGTGTATATTTTTCGAATCCAGTTTCAGCACCATTATCAGCTACATCGATGACCAGTTTGAGCGCTACCTCCATGACGAGAGCGGTCTAAATCGTAGACACATTGTTGACAATAGAGTTCACTGCTGCTTCTATTTCATTTCCCCGCTTGGCCACGGGTGAGTCCTCCAATGAAGTTCTTATCTATTTAACTAACTATATTTATTATGCCCTCTTCACTCTTTGTTTTTCATAAATACTGGCTCGAATTTCTCTCTGGTTTCTCTTTGACCCCGTGCCTGTCTGTTTCCTGTCCGACCAGCCTCAAACCCCTGGATGTTCAGTTTATGAAGGCCATTCACAATAAGGTCAACGTGGTTCCTGTCATCGCCAAGGCAGACACGCTCACCCTCAGAGAGAGGGAGAGGCTCAAGCGCAGGGTGAGGACAACAGAGTCACCCATTGTTCACAATCTTTTCAAGTTCCCGAAATAAACAGTAGCTATCATGTGCTCATTGTCACTGTTTTAGCCACCCAGTGTATTAATATACTGTTTGTACCTGAAGTACTATATACATATACATAGTCGGTGTAATACCTACAGTAGATGACGGCTGGTACGCCCCCAGCTTGGAGAAATAGACAGGAGTACCAGCACAGGAGCAAAGCAATGTACTGCTGTGTAAGGGAGCAGCAGCAAAACGTATTTTTGTCACCTAAAAGAAAGGCTCACCTAAAATAAATCAATATCAGTTTAAGTATACGCTATATTTAGAATATTTTCTCTATCTTGCCGTCAGACAGCCCTCTCCGACGAGGAACTGAAAATGAAACTTATCTAAGTTCTCTTCAAAGCCTACTACTCTGGATAAGTACCTCATACAACCTCACTTCAAAACACCTGAACTATCCCTTTAATTCCTGACTGAAGAGGAAATAATAGTTCATTTACTCCCGAAGATTATTAGGGTCACCAAATAAGTTTGCAGAATTTTTTCCGTAGTCTTTTACTTAACGTTTATATCTGCGGTACACCTTTGAGCCACAAGAGGGAGCCTGAATGTTCATTTTGTTCTGATAATTCTAGCCTAATTATAGCATTGAATCTAATATAAAAGGCTAACGTATATTCTGTTTGTTTTACTGATGAGAGGAAAGAAATGAGAGCGGTTAACTCTGCCTAAATGCATTCATGTGATTTATCAAACGTGGCTGGTTTACCTATTCAAGGTAATACTAGGTGATGCGGAAAGGGACGTAGAAATGGTCAGGAACGGGACCACGGAATTGGGTTGCGATGGTTTGTCATTTTTAAAAAGTGGGTTCCCAGAAGAAAAGTTTGTGAGACACTGATTTACAGCATGTACGGTACATAACAGGTAATAAAAGGTGATAATAACCTGTGTTTTGTCCCTGTCTTTTTGATAAGGTTCTGGATGAGATCGATGAGCATGGCATCAAGATTTATCACCTTCCTGATGCTGAGTCGGATGAGGATGAGGACTTCAAAGAGCAGACCAGGATCCTCAAGGTAAACTCTCATTTCCATCCCTGAATGAATTTGAATTTCTTCATGCTAAAGGCGAGTTGGTGGTTTTGCCAACCACAGGACTGAGAATTTGTCATGGATAAAAGCAGTCAGCTTTATATCCTCTAGTAAAATTCCACTAAAGTCATCCCATTACTCTCTGGATTTGTTTTTTAAGTGTCGTAATTATTTATGAGAGTGGTTGAACCACGACCGCAGACACTTGAACTACTCCTCTTTTCCAGGCTAGCATCCCATTCGCAGTGGTGGGATCCAACCAGCAGATTGAGGCCAAAGGGAAGAAGGTGAGGGGCCGCCTGTACCCCTGGGGAGTGGTGGAAGTGGAGAATCCAGAACACAACGATTTCCTCAAGCTGCGGATCATGCTGATGTGAGTGGTAGAGGAGGCCAAAACCCACGGCTTTTCTTTTTTCTTCAAAGTTTTAGTGACAAGTGTAAGGTGATATTGAGAGTTACTGACCTGCCAGACTGTGTGTATATACTCTCTGTTTTCCTACAAATGCTGCGGAAAGAAACCGTGGCTAGCTTGGAGAAGTTGTTGTTTGGCAGGATGCCTTCAAACACAATGAGAGCAAGTCTACCCCTGCCAATAGCTTTTTTTTGTTAAGGTGTAGCTAATTAGAAAAGGGTTGTAGCCAAGGCAGGAAAGGAGAAAAACGATAGATACTAGCAGTGTAATGTGGTTCACACAAGTTGGGCTAAAATGAAGACATTTCTTAAGTTACGGTGTAGCCTCTGCCCACGAGAGGTACAGTGAAGCCAGCATCTGTGGTTTTCAAAAATGTCTTGAGCAAGTGTATTTATTGTTTGGTGACTTCTCCACAACCCCACAGAACCCACATGCAGGATCTACAGGAAGTGACCCAGGACCTTCACTACGAGAACTTCCGCTCGGACCGCCTCAAACGGGGTGGAAGGTTGTCCTCCCATGGTTACGTTCTGCCTCTGTCTCCTGCGTACGTACTTGTCTGTCAGCTTGCTTCTCTGCACCTCCCCCACCTCAAACAGCAAAACCGTTGATTAGGCGTATATATAATTTATACAATTGTTTAAAAACAACAACAACAACATAAATGCCATACGGACACCACAGATATTACAGTGATAAAACCCAGCCAGAACATCCAGAGCTGTGTATACGGACGCTGAGTTACTTCCAGTTATTCTTCTCCTCTCGATTCATGCAGTATAATGTCGTTGAACTAGTATCGTTCTGTAGTACAGTAGCTCTAACTCATCATTTTGCATGTTCTCTACATCAGTTCAGAGGCCGAAGTGGATTCAGTGATGTGGGCTGTAGTGGGTTGTGGTTCTACATGGTTAGTTGGTGGCTAAATGGCATGTGTAGTTTGAGTATCTGTAGAGGTCGTAAACAGGATTACTGTGTGTGTCATTTAACATAGAGTGGACATATCATCATTTAACCCTCAATGTAGACCAAAAAGATTCTCTTAGAATTTCTTCTAAAGCCAACCCAGGATACGGCAGTGGTTTTACTGTCTTCACATTGCCTCGCCGTCTGGTCTCGGTTTGTCCGATCCCATGAGTGGACTGTTGGAGGTACCGTTTTTGTTCATTTGGGGGAGGTAACGCTGTTCCCTTGACTCTCGCTGCTTCTCTCTTGAATCCTCCTGCTTTCATCTCTTTTGTAGTTACTTGTTGTAGCTGCCCACTTTTCTCTTCTGCAAAGAACAACTAACCCACTGATCCCTTCTTCACTTTCTCAATGTGGCTTCTGTCATGTTTGCCTAACGCTACGACTTAAAATGGTTCAACATGCACTTTCAGGCATGCACACATTCACAAATTCTCCGCTGACTTTAAATCACCACACAAAGTGATTCTACATTTATAATCTCTCTGACTGTGCATTTAACCTTAATGATTGTTTTTGTTAATTGGCATATATATGCAGAAATATTAGAGATTGATTCAAAAGTAACTGTAGTTGTGTTGATGCAGAAAGGGACCGGAGCCGGAGGAAATGGACAAGGATATGATCCTGCAGGAGAAGGAGGCTGAGGTGAGATATTTCAGACGCTACTCTGGGCTTATTAAAAAGGAAAAAAAAAATCATGGATCATCCTTCTCGATTGTTTAGGTTTCTTAAAGGAATAGTTTCACATGTTGGGGAATAAAAATGTGTTTTCTTGCCAAGAGTTGGATGAGAAGATCAATACCACTAAGGCTAGAACCAGTGGGCAGTTATCTTAGCATAAAGACTGGAAGCAGGGGGAACTATTTCAGTGAGCTTTAGATAAGCTGGTTGGTGGCTCTTCAGACAGATCCAGGCTAGCTTTATGCTGAGCTACGCTAACCACCTGCTGGCCGTAGCTTCATGTTTAGCGTACAGAAGGGTGGTATCAATCTTCTCATTTAACTCTTAGCAAGAAAGTGAATAACTGTGTATACCAAAAATTGTTGAACTATTCCTTTAAAGATCATTCACTGTCCTGCAAATTACAATTAAAGTAGGGCTGTCAATGGATTAAAGTGCAGTTGTTGTTTCATACATGTTGATGCTTTGTGTCGCACAGTTGAGACGAATGCAGGAGATGATCGCCAAGATGCAGCTCCAGATGCAGAAGCAGGGAGACGGAGAGGGCGACGGCCAACATGTGTGAAAAGTCTATGGTAGGAGCAAGACCCACGGATACACTCGACACTCACTGTAACGCTGACACACTGCATACGCTACACTATATTTCCTGACCAATGGGCCTCATGCAAGAACATTTTCGTATTCTTGTTTTAACTTTCTCTTACTTTTTTTCGTACCATGTGCCACGTCAGGATTCAGCAAATCCTGATGTTGCTTAACTGCCCCGCTATGAGGCTATATGAATACATTTCAAATTACATTATATATCAAATTGCAGAGTCAAACAGGATAATGTCGACATAATTATGAGGTGTAATTTATATAGGATTTTGAAATTGCTTCAAAGTAATGAAATATACAATCCAGTCGTAAAAAACGTAGGTTTGGATATCAGTAGACTAACACATGACTGCTACGACAGGTCTGGACCACTTGTAAATTGAGTTTGTACCTAAGAGAAAATTCAAAATACAAGAAAATAGGTGAATGCGACTCGGATAAGCTACTTAAGAACAAATCTGTTCGTATCTGTTCTTGCTTGAGGCCCATTGGCAACTCATTTTCTGCATTTACAGTATCTGCCGAATCTGCATTTTATGTATCTTAAATACCTAAATGAGACTTTGTTATCTGTAGATGCTGGTCTTCTGTGAGGTCAGGCTTGATTTTAGTTAATTTTTTCTTTTTCTTTTCCATCGTAGGTATTTGAGCCACTGCTCCAGTTTGACTAGAGAGAGGAGGACGATAGCAGAGGACGTGTAAAAGCTATCTGGTTTTTGACTCGTACTGCTTGCCACTATTTTTATTCCAATCCTACATGGGATCTGGAGTCTTTTTTTTTTATACATACAGTAAAGTATATTCAAACAATGTTATGTTTATATATTTTCACACGGTTCTATTTCTTCATTTTTTTTAATTTTTCTTTTTAATTTTATTGCCAGTTACTCCAATGAAGTCACGCGACCCTTCTTTTAAAATGGTGGCATATATCTTTGATACAAACTGTTAATTTTCCATTTTTTTTGTTCCCTTACTCTTTTTTTTTTTGCTATTTAGAAAACCAAAGTACTGCTGCTTGTATTCAGTGCTTTTAGCTCTAAAGCATCTCTCAGATCACGTGCTAACCTTTGCTCTGTGAAAGAGCTTCATTGGGAGAGTCCGCTATGGTGAGAAATAGTAGCCAAAGTAGCTTTTTCCGCCATTTTTATGCCATTATCTCGATGTTCTTTTTGTCAAGAGAAAAGATGATTTCATATTCCCTCTGGTTAAGAAATGACCACACAAGTTTCCCATTAAATAGTCCACCCTGCTCAGTGTAAAACATGTCACCCACCTCATCTGCATGCAACTCTCGACCCCTTCTGGTCAAATTTTCAGGTGAATTCTCCCTTTAGTGCTCATCAGCTTCTCCCTTTCCTGTCAAAGACTTAACATTAGTGCAGTTCTCAGATCAGTGTCTTTAAGTACAATGGCATTCAAGTGTTGTTAAGCTCCTTTTAACTTAGATATGAATTAAATAAAACTGTGACCCTTGACCTCTTCCAGTCTTCCTGTAGACAAATGAAGGACGTGCTAATGAGGCTTGATGCCTCCGTTTGGTGCTTTCAATCAACTCGAAGTAATTACTCCATGTTTCCTATCCACTGTAAAGTGAAGTCATGTGCCAGGGAGCATTAACTGTTGTGTTTTTATTGATGCAGTGAAGAGGTATAAAGTTTTACCTGTCCCAACTGCTGAGTACTTTGTGGTTTCCACAACCACAGAGATTAAAAAATGACCTAATGAGGTCAACGTAGCCAACGTCTCCCTCACCAGCCAAGATGTGAGTTCTCGACATTCCTCTTTGTGCTGTTTTTAGCCAATTATTATAAAGCACCAAATATTGTTCTTGATGCATATATTGTAATAAGTTTTATTAAACTTTATTAATCTCTTCTGTGATTTGAGCCTTTTTATTTGATTTATTTAGGTTACACCCCGCTGAGTTACAGCCTGACGCTCGTCCACATTCACATCAGCTGATGTGCTCTGCTCCCGTTGTGTTTTTCATTTCAGTGAGATTAATCTACTCTGGCAGACAAAACCACCATGACCCTACCCTGACTAACAGGGTAATTACAGTACAGTGTATGGAGAGGTTAATTAACCAAAACCACAAGCTTACGTTATTTTTTTTAGAAAGTAGAGTGTGTATATGTGATAGTTTAACAATCAACAAAGGAAATAAACACACGTTCAACTTACATAAATATTAACATTAATTATTTCTATAGGTATATTGAAGAATACTCCCCTACTGACCAGTACATTTTACAGTATGCGACTGAGCTCTAACATGTATGAATGGGATATGGACCAAACTAAACTGTTAAAGTACACGTCGAATAATCTTTTCTCAAAGATAGTTTCTGTCATTTTAGGTAGTTCTTATCACGCTGATGTATGTTCAAGCGTTTGTTTTTCTGACAAGTTTGGTTTTTAATTAGTTATTTGATGCTATAAAAAGGGGGTGAGACGTCATGATTGGCAGCTGTGATTCTATCTCGCTGACAAGCTGTGGCCGTGCTCGGCTTGCGATTGGTTCGTGCAGGTGGGGGGGGGGCGGGACCTTGATGCTGCGGCTCCACCGCCCGATCACTACTGCGCAGACTCTTGCTCCAAATGATGGCAGCTCACGTATCCGGGATATTTTGACTTCACTTCTGTACAGTGGGAGGAAGTGTTGATGCGTATTCAATCTATATATTTAGTCTATGAGGCTGAACAGATGTAATGTCTGTATGTGAGCATCAAGCAGAGTAACACCAAACAACGGGACTTTTTCCATAGACTTTATTATAGTTTTTTTCTTCTCAATCTAACAGGTATACACAACGCTCTAAATGTCATGGCTTTTTTGTTTTAAATACTCTCCGCTCTTAAAGAAAAACTGTAAAAATATTTAATTATAACTAATTAAAAGATCTCTTGGGGGACAGGACTGGGAAGGGTGCAAAGATACGAGGAGAGGGGTGGGGTTGGAAGAGGGTGGTCTTCTGTGGTCCTTGTCTGAGGCGTTGGGTGGGTCTGGGAGACAGAAAAGGGAGCAGGGGGTTAAGTTACATCCAGCTGGGGTTTCACCGCGAAGACGGGGTGGTGTTACCGTTTAAAGAAAACCTGGAAGAACGACATGAAATGGATTAAATTAAATAAATGTTTTCTGCTGCATCACGTCGTGATACTGGTTCGGTATATCACCTGCACACTCTTTCCATCATGTGTGTGACGAGGCGGTCGGAGATGCCCGGACAGGACTCCTCGGCCAGGTTGAAGGCGTTTTCCAGCTCCTCGATGGCTCCTACGCCCCCGCCACTCGCCCGCCGCTTCTCCTTCAACTGGAGGTAGAGAAAAATCAAATAGAAAGAATTTTATATGTTTTGCAACGAGAGGGTTCACACAAACAAAATGACTGTTCAAGCTTAATTTCAACAGTGCTGTTTACAGTTTATAACATAAACAAGCAGATATTAGTCAGATTTTGTTGGCTCTTGTGTTTACCGACTGAGCTACATACTTTCCTGCTCTTTTCTGTTTTATTATTACTACTATATATTACATTAAAACAACTTCAGAGGATAAAGTACATGTATAATACCTCTTGTATAGTATGGTATTTCCTGGGGAAAGATTACAGTTACTCTGGGACTAAATAAAGGCTAAATTAGTGACAAGACTGACAGGAGATGAAATCAGTGCAGATTAGTGTTGTCACAATACTGGAAATTCTAACTTTGATACAATACCTGGAAAAATATTGATTTCCGATACCACAGGGAAAAATTTACAACATTGAGAGCATAAAATATTAGATTTTTATTGAACAATAAATAGCAGTATGTGTGTGTCAACTCGTTGTCGGAGAGAAGAGAGAGCAGAATGCGCAGCTGGTACCTGTGTATATCGATACTTCGCAAAATGAGTATAGTACCGTTTCAAATATTCGGTATCGATACTTCGATATTTTTGAGCTGCAACGATTCATCAATCAATTGTCAATTATTAAATTAATCGCAAACTATTTTGATAATCGATTTATCAGTTTGAGTATTTTTTTAATATAAAAAAAAAGTAAAAGTGTTAAATGTGAATATTTATAATAGTTTCCTCTATGAGTTTCCTCTATGACAGTAAACTGAATATCTTTGAGTTGTGAACAAAACAAGACATTTGAGGACGTCATCTTGGGCTTTGGGAAACACTAATTGACATTTTCTGAAATTTTGAAGATGAAACAACTAATTGATTAATTGAGAAAATAATCAACATATTAATCGGCAATGAAAAAAATAATTGCTAGTTGCAGCCGTATATTTTTGACAACACTTATGCAGATAATATCACTTCTGCAGCCCAGACTTGTATCGTTATGTATGCAATTAATAAACCAGGAAGAAATCTTCTGCCTATTTTCTAAAAGGGTTTTTGGTGATCCAGTGCAGTTATTATGAGCAACCTCAGGCCAGCGCTATGTACACATACCATCACTAAGGAGGACTTACACAGATGTTTAAAATTACCCTTGTTTAACTTTGTCCAACAACAGTCAGCAAGTTTCTGTTCCAAATTTAAGATGTGTTTCAAAAAAGCCACTTTTTTTTTAGACAGGATTAACTACTTTAGATTAAGGCCTGCTCTTGTTGTGCTGTGCTCAAAGTCGCCTACAGTTGGGCCTACCTCTCTGAAGATGGGTGTTACCAAAGCAGACAAGCATTGTGACTTGGGTTGCCTTTTCACCAAATCTCCTGACTGGAAAGAGGAAAAAAAGAGTGTTAGGAAAAAACAAAACAAAGATTGTACTCTCTGTGTGTGTGTTTGTGTGTCTGTGTGTGTGTCTGTGTGTGTGTTTGTGTGTCTGTGTGTGTGTCTGTGTGTGTCTTACGTCTGAATCTGTGTGCGTGTAGCCTTTCTGTAACTTGTTCATAGAGTTGGGTCTGACTGTGGGGAAGGTCCACATGGGACACGTATCCACATCGCCATCAGCATCCCTGAAGGACGGATGGAAAGAGAAGAATGAAGGAAAGAGGTATTTAAAACACCAATGTGACCCAACTTTCATTGAATGAATTCATTTTAACCTGATTTTAGAACATTCAGAGAAAATGTTTCTATAGAGCGATACAGGAATGAGTCCTAAAACCCGGGAATGAGTTATTATTTTTAGCACTTCCGGTTCCCTCGTCTGGAAGTCAACGGGATTTTTGAATGGGTTTTAAGTTAGATGTCTGAAATAAGGTCTGTACTTAACACAAGCTTAAGAGATTTTAACATTGTGTTCTACGACATAAAATATGTCGGTAAATACTCCACTCGTGAACGTTGAATCTTTTATAGGTCTTATAAACGGACTACAAGACGTCATCGCACCGACTCGTCCGCCTTTACGGCCTCGTTGTGTATACTTGCTCTCATGAGACCGTGGGATTAGTTCGTTAATAGCCTAACGTTAGCTTTTTACTTCCGGCGATAGCATTCAAAAATCATAAAAGTGGTGTTCATTTGTGGAGATTATCTTGCTGAAGAAAACGTGTAAATATCATAAACGTTTGTTTGCCACAGAGCTTATTTTCTGCAAAAATCCAAAACCCAATGGAAAAATCTCATTGGCTTTTTGTCGAGGGAACCCAGGGTGATGCTAACTTCCTGGTTGTTCTACAAAAATACGTCATCCCTACTGCAGTACAATTTAAAAAACGATATACGTGTGTAAGAGGTGGAAGCATGCCCATACGCTCAGTCCTGATACTTGTCACAAGCTTGTACAGTTGAGAGAAATATTAAAATACGCAACACATAAAGGTTCATTACTGATACTACTTATTCTAGTAAATCATTATTAAATCATCCTGAAATTCTCTAATACGTCAGTAATTTAACAACACGGCTGTGATTCATAGACCCTTTGGAAAATGTAAATCCTCAAGTGTATGACTGTGTGTTGTTGTGACTCACATATCTGAGTCGTCAGAGCTGGATTCCTCCCCGTGCCCCTCCGACTTCCAGCGGCGATAGCGGTCGATCAGCTCCGTCAGATAGGCCGTCTTCTTGGTGTAGCGCGTGATGAACTTGTGCTTTACGAGCTCTTTGGCTGTTGGCCTCTGTGCAGACATAGTAAGAAAACATTCAGTGACTTTGAAGCTCACACAGTTAGGATCAGTTGTCTAGCTATAACATTCTAAAAGAAGCTTCAGTAACAAGTCCACCGTCACATTACTTAAATTTAACATATCTTTGGTGCATAACAAGAATGTGATTTGGATTGAATATTTGAGAAAGCACAGCACAAATGAATTCCTATTAAGGACAAGGCATGCTAATCCAATCAAAACAATATTTGCTAGGATAAATGATCTGCCAATCTGGAATTATTTCCCAGATTTCTGATCTTATTTAGCCACAAAACAAGCATGTCGGATCCCATTTCAGTTCTGCTACAATGCAGGTGTGTTACTTACAAAACGAGGGTCTTTATTTAGACAGGCCTCCACAAACTCTTTGAAGGGCTTGCTGTAAGGTCCCTCAAGTGTGGGTGGAGTGTTCTTCGGGATGAGGAAAAGGACCCTCATGGGGTGGAGGTCAGAGTTGGGAGGTTCCCCTTTAGCCAACTCAATGGCAGTGATTCCCAGGGACCAAATATCAGCCTGAGGGGGGGGAGTGAAATGTGTAAATATGGTAACATCACATACAGACACTGGAAAAATATAATTCCTTAACTAAAATGATAATTCTTCCCATGCTGAAAATGTCATGTAGTGTCTACCTATCTGTGCCTCCACCAATAACAAATCTCTTTATGGGCTCAAAGTTCTAACCAACGTGAAACATCTTTTCACCCAAAAGTGAGAGAGGGGGAAAAAAAACAAGCAAACAAACCTAAAGACAGCGTTCACTCAAAGAAGCAGTAACACAGGGTGTCTCTCCTGTCCGGTCCACAGACTCTGGCCTCACCTTGAAGTCGTAGGCGGACTGTTTGATGACCTCCGGAGCCATCCAGAAAGGCGTGCCGACGAACGTGTTCCTCTTAATCTGGGTGTCTGTCAGCTGTCCGGCCACCCCGAAATCTGCCAGCTTCACCTCGCCCTGCTCCGACAAGAGCACATTGGCAGCTGGGAGAAAGAGACAGAAGGAGAAAGACGGTTAAAAAAAAAAACATGAACAAGTAATGCTGAAAATAAGTTTATCCAGCACGAATGATGGTCTCATTTTGAGATAATCATGAGTAAAGTGTTGTAGCACCTTATTTAGGCCGATCGAGCGTAGTTTTTGAAATGCCAGAACAAGAATTATTCCCTGAAGACGTTTTGTCAAAATCTAAGCTTTTGGGATATTGTGCATTACAGATGGATGGACAAACAACATTTTGCAGCCTCTTCCCCAGTTTCATTGTGGCGAACACAAGCAGCTTCCGTCATCAGGACATAAATAACATAATGGAAACAGACCATTATCTTGGTGTCATCAGCTGCAGAGATGAGACATTTAGCTCCAGACACACACACGCAGATATAAATTTAACACCTACAGTATGTTGTGAGACTTCAAGCTCACAGATGGTGTTAATACAATAATGCAGCTTGGTAGCATATTTCAGTGTGTGGACTTATTCGGTGCAGCATCTGGTTGAGACTGGATATACGTGTTGTTACCTGGCAGCTCCCTCGTCACATCAAGACAGTTAAAAGCTGCAAAATTAGCTCTGAATTATGATGTTTTGTGCCAGGATAACACAGTGAAATAATATGAATTTCTATAAGATGCTAAATGGAAAAAGAGGGACTTTTATTACCTTTGATGTCTCTGTGGATCTTCCTTTCAGAGTGCAGATACTCCAGCCCCTTCAGTATTTCCCTCAGTATAGTAGCAATGTAAGTCTCTTCGAGAGGCCCTGGACGGAGCTAGGAGGAGGAACAAATACATCATAAAAATGTGGAAGTTGGGAGAGAGAGAGAGACAAGAACAAGTCAAGTTTTGCACTTTGTAAGATGTATAAAAATATGTCTTCTTACCAGATCCAGAGCAGATCCTCCACCTAAATACTCCATGATAATCCACAGCTTGGTCCCCTGAGAGGAAAGAAATATTTAGAAAATACTGCATGTCTCTAAGCATCTTCACGCTGATAACTGGAAATAATCTGTGTGTATATGTATCGTCTCGTTATTCGCGTCATCATCTCACCTTCAGGTATGATCCATAATACTTGGTAACAAAAGGGCTATCACACTGGCTCAGCACTGTGATCTCCTGTTGAATGTCTTCGATCTCGTCCTCCGCCTCCTCTAGGTCTATAATTTTAATCGCCACCACCTCCTTCGTGCGGTTGTTGATGCCTTTGTAGACCTCTCCGAAGGATCCCTTCCCAATCCGCTCCTGCTTGGTGAAGTACTCCTCGGGGTCCAACCGGGTATTCTGGTCCAGGGACGGCAAAGAAAGCATTGAAGTGTGTGTCATGATGACTGTAGAGACATATGTGTGTGTATAGGAGTGTGTGTCTTGCCGAGCACTTGAATACCACAAGAGCAAATAACACATATGAACGCTCTTTTATAAAAATCAGACGGGACAGGAGGAGTTACACCTATCTGTTGGCCTATATAATAATGTTATTTGTGCACTGCTGAGATAGAAAGATGATGGATCATTAACCTTTCTTATCTGTGTCAATAATATTCATATCTATTCATGTTATTACTTGGACTCTAGATCTTTGTGCCAGTATGTAATTAAAGATGAAAGTTCAGTTGTTTTTGTTATAATAGCAGAAAATGAGTGATGATATTGATGATTTGGAGGAGAGGAGGAACTTAAAATTTAGTCATTACATTTCAAATGTTTTAAAGGTCCCATATTGTAAAAAGTGAGATTTTCATGTCTTTTATATTATAAAGCAGGTTTAAGTGCGGTATAAATACTGTTAAACTATCAAAACGCTCAATATACGGAGAAATACACACAGCTCGTATTCAGAAATTGCGCGTTTGAAACAAGCCGTTAGGATTTCTGTCCATTTGTGATGTCACAAATATACAATACTTAGACCGTTACACGGTTTTAAACATAAACATTCTAAATGTGTCCCAGTTTATTTCCTGTTTTAGTGTATGTAAATAACATCAGCTGACAGGAAGTAAACATGGACCTAAACTGTTGCCTAGCAACGCAATTCCGTTGCAATTCCGTTGAAATGCACTAAAACGGAGCGTTTCAGACAGGAGGGTAAATACAGGTATATTCAGGCAGACAGTATGAGGAAAATAAAGTTTTTTTTTAACATTACAGCATGTAAACATGTTCTAGTAGAAACACAAAAATACAAGTATGAACCTGAAAATGAGCACAATATGGGACCTTTTAATATCTACAGTATGTGACAACTTATTCATATATTTGTGTGTAGGCTAGTAGGCTAGGCAAAAGTTTGGGTCCATGTTTACTTCCTGTCAGCTGATGTTATTCACATACACTGCAACAGGAAATAAACTGGGACACATTTAGAATGTTTACGTTTAAAAAACATGTAATGGTCTAAATATTGTATATTTGTGACATCACAAATGGACAGAAATCCTAACGGCTTGTTTCAAACGCACAATTTCTGAATACAGGCTGTGTGTATTTCTCCGTATATATTGAGCGTTTTGATAGTTTAAAGGGACTGTTTGTAACTTTTTACATGTATAAATCTACCGGGTCGGGATCCTATGCGCGCTCGCCTATGCGCGCTCGCGTGTGGTCGGAGTCTGCTCCTCTGCCTGCTTGGCTTCAGTCACACACCGCGCACGTTCTCGCTGTCTCGCTCCACCTCTACACGTGAACGCGCACTCACTACACACCGCAGAAGAGTTAGTAGCTCTGAGAATATCTAGTGAAAGTACAGTGGACGTTTGTGCAGAAATAAATGCTGCGGCCCCTCCAGACCAACAGAGGTTTCCCGTGTCTTGTGAAGTGACGGGGCTCCGCAACGAGAAACGTTGTCGTCTCCGACCGGGTGCCGGTGTCTCCCTGCGGGCGCAGTCGGGAGACGATAACGTTTCTCTTCCTGCTTCAACCCCGGAGGCTGAAGCAGGAAAAGCCAACACTAGGATCAGCATTGATTCATGGAGAGACCTTCGTCTGGTCAGCTAACATTACTGCCAAGCAGGTGAAATATAGAGTGATATTGTGGTTTTAGCTGACGTGTGTCGCCTCACTGTGTTGAGCGATAATCGTTCATGTCCATTTAGAGCGAGCACAAGCGCGAGCCTGACGCTGACTTTCGTTGACTTAACGGCCACAGGTGTCGCTGTTAACAAGCATTTCTGAAAGTTACAAATAGTCACTTTAACAGTATTTATAAAGCATTGACACCTGCTTTATAATATAAAAGACATGAAAATCTCACTTTTTTACAATATGGGACCTTTAAAACATTTGAAATGTAACGACTACATTTTAAGTTCCTCCTCTCCTCCAAATCATCAATATCATCACTCATTTTCTGCTATTATAAGAAAATAACTGAACTTTCATCCTGAATTACATACTGGCACACAGATCTAGAGTCCAAGTAATAACATGAATAGGTAGGTATTATGCTGACTATGTCAAGGATATGACAAATACATATTTGTGTGTATACATGTATATTGATGGCTTAGACCCCTACCACCTATCTATTCATGGAAAGCCCTGACAATCATGGGGGTTCTCCTTGTCTTGGACAAGAAGAAGCAGAAGAAGCAGAAGAAGGGAGGTGACAGTTGGGTGTAAAGATGATGTGTACCTGGTTCTGCATGTCTCGAAGGTGTGCCATCCCCTCAGCAGGCTGGACCGGACAGGGACAGCCACAGCTCTCTCTTTCCCAGGTTATCAAATGGTCCTTTCAGGGGTTTTCTCCCTCCACCTCTTCTAGCTGTCTAGGAAAGCTAGCTAGGAGGCTAGCCAGCCAGATAAACACCCAGTCTGCTGGCTGTAACGGGGCTGTCACTCCGCGCTCTGTTTTCGGCCTCCCGAGTCTCAAACGGAGGACTTGAAGAGCCCCGGACAACGAGACAACCAGCTACTGACCGACACACTTCATCTATGTCGGCGGTGATGAACACAAGAAGACGAACTGCTCCTTTCCGTCTATTAATATTTAATTCATTTCAAAGGAACGCTTAGCCTGTTGTTCATTTGAAGCTTTGAGGAGGACAAAATAATGGCCCAGCCGGAGGGGCGCATGCGCAGTGGGGTGTTTGAGGAAGGTGGAATTGTGGGAGTTGTAGTTCTATAAGCTCTTGTTAGGCTCAGACACCTGAAAACCTCTTCCATTGTATATGCTTCCAAAAATAAATAAATAATAATAATAATAAATAAAAATAAAAAACAAAACAAAAACAACAACAACAAAAAAAATGTCTATGCTTCCACATTCATGACCAATATGTAAATACTAGGGCCATCAATCGATTAAAATATTTAATCGCAAATAATCACATGATTGTCCATAGTTAATCGCAAATTAATCACACATTTCTTATCTGTTCAAAATGTACCTTAAAAGGAGATTTGTCAAGTATTTAATACTCTTATCAAGATGGGAGTGGATAAATATGCTTGCTTTATGCAAATGTATGTCTATATTTATTATTGGAAATAAATTAACAACACAAAACAATGACAAATATTGTCCAGAAACCCTCACAGGTACAGCATTTAGCATAAAAAAATATGCTCAAATCATAACATGGCAAACTCAAGCCAACAGGCAACAACAGCTGTCAGTGTGTCAGTGTGCTGACTTGCCCAAAACTGCATGTGATTATCATAAAGTGGGCATGTCTGTAAAGGGGAGACTCATGGGTACCCATAGAACCCATTTTCATTCACATATCTTGAGGTCAGAGGTCAAGGAACCCCTTTGAAAATGGCCATGACAGTTTTTCTTTGCCAAAATTTAGAAAGTTTTTGACCCAGCAGCCATGTTGAGATCAGTTGAGGAAATACCAAGCACCGCCCACCAGCCGGAGCAAACCTTCTCATTTTACAGCTAAACAGTACACTACAAGATGTTTCTGAAAACATTTGAGGCGAGAAATAGGCATTACAGTAACAGAATATTGATTCATATTTGATCAGTGCTGCCTAGTTTGACCGTTTGATCGGAATTGTGCGAGTGATTGACAGCTGCCTCCGTTGAATGAACAGCCAATAGGAACTCTCTCTCTCTGAAATGACGTGTGATTGGCCAAAGTCTCCCATCACGGGCTAGAAGCCTGAAAACAGAGCCATGAGGAGGTACAAAAGTCTAGTTTTCTCTCAGAACAATTACAATTACAATATGCCGAAAGGTCATTATGGAATATTTGTCCAATGAGGCCAAAAAAATTCTGCCTACTGCAGCTTTAATTGATGAATGAAAAGAATTTGTAATTATTTACAGCCATATGTACACAACATTCAGTCACAGTCAGTGCATGGAGTGCCCGTGGCGCGGAGAAGATCATCCTATCATTCTACCTTGAATTAATAATAATTAAAAAAAAAACGGCTCTCGGACGGGAGCCGGCTCTTATCGTTCACTTAAAAGAGCCAGCTCTTTGAACCGGCTCGTTCGCGACGACACATCACTAACACACACTAGCTTGAAGCGGTCGTTCGGTTTCACTCGTCGTGCGTTGACGGTTGATGCCGTTAATATTACAGAGCTAACAGCATTTTGACACATGACATTTTAAACCCCGGTGATAAAACCTTAACGGTGAGTAGTCATTGAGGCTAAATGCTAGTGAATGTATGTGGTTAGATAGCCTGTTACTGCACTGCTTAGCTAACGTGTTGTGATATAGATAACATTAGCTAGCTACATGCTAGACATGGCCTCTTGTGGATTTTCATTCAGTGACATTGAAGCCATGTGTCAACAACAGCTACACCTCATGTTATGTAATTTAATACAACACAACGTAACATGTTATTTATTTTTATTTTTTATTTCCTTTATTTGTTTTTACTCAGACATTTACATAAACATACTTAATTATATACAAATATGAAGTGAACCAACTTTTCCACTGTTTACAATTAAATTATAGAACACACAAATAGAACATGGGGTGTTTTTCATGTGAAATAAGATAAAATAAATAATAATAAAAAATTACATTTAGAAAAAAAAGAAAAATTAAACGTTTTGGGGAAAATATACTTTTCCCACTCCTTCCAAATGTCCTCAAATTTAGTTTCTTGAAGCCTCATTGAGAAAGTAATTCTTTCCATTACAAATATTTCATAATTTACATCATACCAGTTCTCCAATGATGGGGTAATCTGGTTTAAGCCATTTCTTAGTAATTGCTTTTCTAGCAGCTGCACTCAATATTCCAAATAAGTATTTTGTTTTAATATTTGTAGATGTTGAAAGTAGAAGACCAAACAGGAGTTCGTCCCACTTAAAAACTATGTTTGTACCAAATATAGTAACTAATTCTGTGTAAATCTTAGGCCAAAAATAATTTACTTTTGGACAGGCCCAAAACAGGTGATAGTGGTTATCTAGTTCCTCCAGCAGCTGGAAGAGCCTGAATGATGAGACTTCTGAGCAGGTGCAGACATGTTATTTCTAATATATATTAGTTGTGTACCCTCCACACTGTCGTCAGGCTTATGTGGTTCCTCTCTGGGTCAAGCCCTTCTACATGGGAAAGGGAGCATGTTTTGGGGCTTTGCCATCAGCTACTTAGCAAGGACTAAATTCACCCTATTTGTCATTTTTAAATTAGGTCTAATGATACTGCTTTTAACTGTTATAAGAAATCAGGATGGCATTGCAAGTATACCACTGGCATGCATATTAGAGGAGATGGCAAACACCCAGGGCTCTCACATAAGAGCTTGGATGTGATTACTGAACATCTGACACTCCTGTCTCTGTAGCTTAAATGTTTACAGTCTTACTTGCACTCCAGTCTTACCTTTTATGTTTATCCTAAGTGTTTTTCCATTTGTTGTGTCTACAGGCTGGATGAGTGGGCCATTCACCTCCCCCTCTGCAGAGGCGGCTGAGATGAACCGCATCCACTATGAGTTGGAGTACACAGAGGGCATCAGCCAGCGCATGCGAATCCCAGAGACCCTCAAGGTGGCCTCAGGGAACCAGACAGGGTCTCTGTCACTTCAGCAGCCCCCCCTGCTCATTCACACAACTATGATGCAGGTGCCAGAGAGGATCATCGTAGCAGGTAAAGACAGTACACTACACATACACAAAGCTGTGCATGGTGAGCTGAAATTGAGGTGCACTAAGGTCAACACTCTGTTTACATTTTTCATGACCCCTGTGCCCTTCTACCACCAACCATTTTATTTAACTATCCCTCTCCACAGGTGGTGATGGGGATTCTCAATTTTCTCGTACGCGAGACTTGGACCTGATTCAATCCGTCCCTCCCATGGACCTCCTGGACATGAAGGCCCCTCCGCGTATTCTCACTCTAACAGATCAGCCACTGGACTCCATGGAAACTGAACAAACTGCCACTTCACAGAGCAACCCCAGCCAGGTGGTAAGGGTCAAATCAAGGTTTTCATTCTGTCATTTTTGTTTCTCATTACAATTAGGGCTGCACAATTGATCAAATATTAATCAGGATCATTATTTTGGCTTCCCACAGTTAAATGAAGATGATCGACCGCGATGCTAATGTTTAAAATGCGTGCTCCGCTCATAGAAAACTCTGCTGCATATCCAATCAAGCGCTTCCTAAACGAAAACCCAGCCACCATGGGGCGATCAAGATGTTTTGGCTTCACTTTGGGGGAGCAGCTCTGCATGCACACTGCAGCGGCAGCCTGTGGAAAACTTTACTGAATATAGGTGAAGAAGAGAGCGGCACAATGGTGCAGTGGTTAGCACTGTCACCACACAGCAAGAGGGTTGCAGGTTCAAACCTAGCTTGGGGCCCTTCTGTGTGGATTTTGCATGTTCTCCCCGTGTTAGCGTGGGTTTTCTCCGGGTTCCCCGACTTCCTCCCACAGGTTAAGTTAATTGTTGACTCTAAATTGCCCGTAGGTGTGAATGTGAGCGTGAATGGTTGTCTGTCTCTATGTGTCTGGCGACCTGTCCGGGACGTACCCCGCCTTCGCCCAATGTCAGCTGTGCTCGGCTCCAGCCCCACTCCGCGACCCTGAACATGATAAGCGGTTACAGATGATGGATGGATAAGTGAAGAAGAACCGTATTTTAAGTCTTATTTCGATGCAAAGATTTGTTGATTAGCAGAAGTGTAGCGCAATGTGGACGTAAGAGCAGTGCTCTGTTGGTTTAATTTTGGGTAATAATCATGATAAATAATCATGATCTCAATATTGATCAAAATAATCATGAATATCATTTTGGCCATAACTGTGCAGCCCTAAGTACAATTAATTGAATTTACAGAAGTTGTTCCTGATCCCAATAGTGGTGCCTTATTACACTCTCCTGTGCATTCAGTACATCTACAATAATACTTTTGCAATGTCACTCATTACATTGCTAAGTTTGTTGATGAAAATGTTATAGATGCAGTAACATTTTTGGGTATATAATCAGATTAGGTGGAGAGCTGTTAAAGTAGAGAAGGAAGCTGATGATTTGACGGTTATCCGGTGAAAAAAACAAAACAATATGAAATTCAAAGTGGAAATTTTCATCACTGAAATCATGTGTTGTCAATGTAAACTAGCCTGCTTTGAAAGGGAGCAAAATTAAATTTTAACTTTTCATGTGAGCCTTACACAATTTCAAATCTTTGTATCATTCATAGGCCCAATTTCATGCTCGGTCTCGGAGGGAACGCAGTGCGAGTGAGAACATGTCTGTCCGTCACAGCGGTCAGATTTTCAGAGGTGATTTAAGGTAAGCACACACCGATAGCTGAGATATTTGTTACGACACTGCTGCCTTTTCATTCTGAATTTGTTATCTGTTATTCTTATTGCACTCTTGGTTTGTTTAAAAAAAATCTTATTTCTTTACTGTTTCTCTCCACTTACCTCTCCGCCAGTGTAACCCCTTCCCCTTCTGCCCCCCCAGTCCGGTTGTGTCCCCCCCTCTGTTCCCCTGAGGATGCCAACATCAACCTGTTTACAGCTGTGGGGTTCCTGTCTTATATCCAGTCAACAACACGCCGGGCGTACCAGCAGGTCCTCGAAGTGATGGACGACACCCACCGCAGGTGATTTCTCTTTTCTTTGTCCCTGTATTTCTCAGAAATCACACTATTCACAAAGTGTCTCAGAGAAAACAGCTGGTGAATATCTAAGAAAATTCACGAAATCAGGACATTATATAGAAAAGAAATACACTTGTGTCACAGCATCATAACCTATAAGAAAGCTCCTCAAGTGAAGAGCTGTAATGGACGAGGAAGGTATGGAGTATAGGAGTTTCTGAAGCAAGACAGCAAAACTCAATGTAATTGCATAATGTAGTAATGTGATGCACATGAACATTTTGCTGGGATGATGTTGGTTTTGATCTAATTTGAGATGTGTTGGCATTTCTCACTAAACAAAGTAACATTTTAATGGGACACATGTCTTTGTCATCAGCATAATGCTCTTGTCCAACAACCTTCAGGATAGATAGGACAGTCTCTGAGCTAGACTCATTTTGAGTTTGTCACTGCTGTCATTATTCTAAATTGAGATAAATTGATCTCCACAGGACACACCTGGATCTGGCCCTGGATATAAACCCTGACGAGTCTGGCTTAGTGGACGCCTCCTCACTACGACGACAGGTAATATGTCTCACACACCTAAATGACTGTGTCAGTGATGAGTAAGGATGCACGATCCGACTTTTTCAGTCCCGATAGCGATACCTGGGCTTTGAGTAATCAGTAGTAGTGGGGTAGGGGTCATTGGCCCCCACACTTTACACCCCTGGTCCGATTTGGCTCATGTGATCCCATTGCAAGATGGTCTCTAGCTTCTCCTGTTTTTAGGTTTTCAATTTACAACTGATATGGTACAGTGAAAGCATGCTGACACAACTAGCTTATGTATCCTGTATCAGGCTGCTTACAAAGGATGCTGGCAGAGCAGCATACAGCCAGTGATAAGATACTAGATACTCTGAGGTAAACAAACAAAAACAAATGCAATGCAAATACAAGTACTAAACATCATCTTGCAGTCATGAGCCAGTGAGAAAGTACTCAAAAGGTTTCCTTGTGCGTTTTTATGTAAGTTTGTTCTTTATGTTGTCATTTCAACACACACCAAAAAAAATCAAAAAGAAGGACTCCACCAGGTTCTTCATGTCTGTTGTTGTTTTTGATTTGGTCACTTAAGCTCTGCTTTTGACACCGTCTTGCATACTTTAAACTTAAATTGAAAACCATATAGTGGTAATCCTATGTACAGTATATACCTTGGTAAAACTTACCCAGGCCCAGCACATGTAGTGCTCTCACCTTTTTTTAAAGTGGTGAAAAAAATGTTTTTATGGTCATTTCAGATTGTGAAGTTGAACCGGCGTCTGCAGCTGCTGGAGGAAGAAAACAAAGAACGCTCCAAGCGAGAGGTGATCCTGTATTCTGCTACGGTGGCGTTCTGGCTTATTAACACCTGGATCTGGTTCCGTCGCTAAGATTGGACAAGACTGAGTCTCCCAAAACACTGGAAGCCAAAGCAATTCCTTCTTAAAGGTGCAACCATTAAAATACAGTATGAGTCTTTACTACATCTAAAGGCAAATGTCCTGCATCACAATGCTCTGTGTTTCTATAGCAAACTCTATATCGGGATTTCACTTACAAATTTCGAACCGCGCTGTCAAGATAAGACCTGAGGCAGTAAAACATAACCAAATTTTTAAAGACCGATGATATACCTATGTTTAGTTTATATACCCAACGTTACTAAATTTCACATTGGCTGGTATTCACACCTGCATATCTGACTACAAACTGGCTTTGGCTGGGTACACCACCACTAGAACTAGAGGTTAAGCTAAAGTTAGCATATCTCACATTCAATGATTCATCTGTGTATTTCATTCCTCTATAAACTGGCAACAACAACTACCAAGACAAAGCACAATGACACTACAGCTGGATGTTTGCAAAATGTTAGCACCTACTTCGATGTTGGTGAGCTGAGGTTTTCTATGTTGCAGCAGCAACAAACACTAGTTACCTTATTTGGCTAAGTCTAGCTACAGCATAGGTTGCTGTCTGACAAATATAATGTGAACTCTGAATCGGTGTTGAAGTCTGAAGTTTTCTCCACCTCTCAAATACTGTACTGATACAGATAATCTAGAATATGTGGGCCGGTTTAAAGTAGCAAAGGAGTGCCTGGTATTAATCAGCAAGAATTGCAAAACCTCACTGATATATTATGGTTACTTTGTGCAAATATTACTGATTGTACCTTTTTATAGAGGACCTGTTATGCTTATTTTCAGGTGCATACCTGAATTTTGGGTTTCTACTAGAACATGTTTTCATCCTTTAATGTTAAAAAAAACACTTTACTCCGCTCCAGCTCCGCTCTAACTAGTTTTGTTTGAGGACGTGCCAAACTAGCCGCTAGGCAGGTATTATGCACATGTGTTACTTGTTGACATCACCACGTTACGGAAGAAAAGGCGGGACTTCAAGCAAGGCGTTTCAAGCAGTTCCGGAGCAGTGTTTCTTCGGTGGAGAGTAACTCCCTTTGGTGTGGACTTTGTAACTTTACAGATGTTTTACATGCACAGAAAACTAAATAACACACTAAAGGAAAGGGAAAATGCACAAAAGCATAATAGGTCCTCTTTAAAGCTCGATAAAGCCTTTGCACAGCAACAACAGATGTTACAGTGATGCTTGTGAGAGTAAACTAAATTTGTAAATGAGACTTTTTAGCTTCAGGAGAAGAACGATTAGAGGGGAAACAAGGATTTACTTAAGTGACAAATGTTTTGGGAAACAAGCTTAGAGCTAGTTACAGGACCAAGCCTCAGACCTGACCTGTTGTCTTTTGGAAATTGAGGTCCATCAGGTTTTGTCAAAAAACTACCATTCTTAAAGTGTCAAAGTAAGATGACTAAATCTAGAGATGCCATAACATTTACCCTGAATGTTCTTTGAGTTCTGCATCGCCCAAAACATTTGTACACAGTACTTGAATAGCCTATTGTTGTAAATGTTGTAGTTTGTCCTTATTGTTTTTTTTTGGCAGTCACATGCCTGGGGATTATGTTATGAGTTTGATGAAGTGTCAACAAAAATACTAAAGGTAAGGGTATTTATCTGTGCAGTGATAATGTTTTCCCATGCTGTTTCCACAGTTTGAGCTTGTTTTTCCAGAGAATTTGACCACTCGTGTTTTTCCACTATAAGTTACAGACTAAAAGCGTATGGTTTTATTCATCATCATCATACAGTGTGATATAAATCTTAGAGCTACTGTCTGTATGATTATGTGTAATAGATGGCTATAAGCTATAGCTGTCATTATATTTCAATAATGAAATGTACTTCATCATGGAGGTTTATTTATCACATGAACAAAATGTTGCAGTAACCATTTTTTTTTCTTTGTTAAGCACTGTACCTATAAGCTGGACTTTTAAGTTAAGTATTTTACTTTCTTTGTAATATATGAATACATTCATTGTTTGTTCAAATGTTTGCTGTAATAAATGATGGATGTTAATTATTTCCTCTACAGTAGAGCTTCTGTTTGTCTGTGCAATGCTGACCCCTACTGCTCCTCTAGCAGATGTGCAACATCAGGAAGATGTTAAAGGGGATTTAACTCAGCATCGTTGTAGAGTAGAGAGGTTTCTTTTAAGGAAGTCAATTCGTACTAACAAAGATCCTCCACAAACGGCAATTAATTTGGATTAAATCCAACCTGAACTGTTTTTTTTTCTCATCTTCTACCCGGAAGTCTTCATAACAACAGAAGCACTGTTGCTAACAACAACAACAACAACAATGGGGATCATCAAACTGGCTGATTTGATCCGGCTAGATGCTCCTGATGCTATTTCTCATAAAGATATCAGCGACTACACTGGTAATATACCCAGCTCTGATCTGGCATCAATCTCTTTGTTTTGCTAGCACGGTTAATCTCTATCACAGCTAACGTTAGCATACAGTCATCTGACTACCAGTTAGCTTAATGCTAGCTAACTTTGATGTTAAAGTTACACTATTACTCACATTACACAACAACACCTCTTTAAAAGTACCACTAACGTTACCTCACTGAACAAATCAATTACAATAGCAATGCTGCTTATATATGAATGCATCAGCAATAATATCCCAATAATATCTATACATTTAAAACACACTGATAAGAGCTATTCTGCATTGTGAGTACTTTTGCTGCTAGCTTTCCTGACACACTTGTAGCTTTTATCCTGAGATATGATTACTTTTACTCAAGTAATGGATCTGAATACTTCTTCCACCACTGCTAAAGTCTTAAAACTAATTAAAAAAACAATCCCTGATGAATTTGTCAGTGTTAAAGGTCCCATATTGTAAAAAGTGAGATTTTTTTTTTCATGTCTTTTATATTATAAAGCAGGTTTAAGAGCTTTATAAATACTGTTAAACTATCAAAGTGCTCAATATACGGAGAAATACACACAGCCCGTATTCAGAAATTGTGCGCTTGAGACAAGCCGTCAGGATTTCTGTCCATTTGTGATGTCACAAATATACAATATTTAGACCATTACACGGTTTTAAACATAAACATTCTAAATGTGTCCCAGTTTATTTCCTCTTGCAGTGTTTGTTAATGACATCAGCTGACAGGAAGTAAACATGGACCCAAACTGTTGCCTAGCAACACAATTCTGTTGCAATTCCGTTGAAATGCACTAAAACGGAGCGTTTCAGACAGAGAGTAAATACAGGTATATTCAGGCAGACAGTATGAGGAAAATAAAGGTTTTTTTGAAGATTACAGCATGTTAACATGTTCTAGTAGAAACACAAAATACAAGTATGAACCTGAAAATGAGTACGATATGGGACCTTTTAATAACCTGTAAATATAATTTAATCAAATGCAGGTGTATGTTAACTGGTCTAACTAACTGAATACTGCTGTTTTTGTACCTTATAAAGGAGTCATATGAAAAGACACATGTATGACCAGTCAAGCTCTGATGAAACAGTCACTGATGATTAAGATAAAACTCATAATATAGCTATATTATACATTCAAATCTGCATTACTGCCAACAATACTGCTGTTCGAAAGATATTATAAAGATAATTTTCAAATTATTCCACTGACTGCCATAAATTGCAGCCATATAAATAAAGTACAGCAACATTGTTTGTATAGTTATGTAATGGACTGAATAAATATTAATATTTTCCTCTGTAATATGGTGGAATAAATGTGTTAGAAGTAACTTCTTATAACCATTTTAAGTGCTGTAGTTGAATACAATTAATATAATCAGTAAAAGTTGACCTCTGGGTAAAAGTGGATATGATAGACAAGCCAATTATGACTACATGGATATTGTTTATTATATGTTGCTGATTATGCTGGTGCTGTGTTACACCCCACAGGAAAAGTAATCGCACTGGATACCTCTATTGTTGTGAACCAGTTCCGTGCAGCTACGCCTTCTCTAAGGTGAGCTCCTTAATGAAAGATGACCCATTCTGTCTTGCTGACATTGAGCAACAGTAGATTTTTTTCTCTTTTCTCTCACTGGTGAATTATATATATATTGATTCCCCATTTCCATCCCAGTTCACTGGGTGTCCAGATCATTAGAACTCCTGTAAGATGCGAGGCAGTCTAATATGATAGCACTGCAATAACTTTGCTTAAAATACTCTGCTTTTTTAGTATTTTTGTGCACTTTGTGGTGGTGTTGCATATGACTGCATTATATTAAACAATAATATCTTTGGCATCTTATTTGCATATGAGCAAAACTATTAGAAACACCGTATAAAATAATGCAATCCATCGCAGCACCACCACAAACTACAGCCATAAAGTTGGATAAAGACCTCTCTGAGACTGTCTCAACAACAATTAAAAATGATGTGTTTAACAATGTACAGGGGTTTCTATGCTTTGGCCAGTGTATATGTGTGAAATATACTTTATTTCCTCTCCATAGCCCGCTGACAGGTCTCTTCTTTCGCACGCTCACCTTCCTGGAACACGACATAAAGCCGGTCTTTGTGTTTGATGGGAAGCCTCCCGGGGAAAAGACACCTGTTGTAAGTGACACCTTTTGACTCTTCTTACTCAACTTGATAGTAAACACATCCTCCTGGTGTGTGTAAGACAGCCACAGGTCAGAGAGAGAGGCTAATCTGAACGCTTACCTCATGTGCACGTTGGGCCAGTGTGATATGATAGAGACAGCTAACATCTGTAGTGTGATACAGATGCTGATCGAAGCTCCTGTTTTTTTTCTGCAGCTTGAGAAGCGAGCTGAGACGGCTGGTTGGAGGTCCTTCAACCGCACAGGCACAGGTACATCTGCACAGATTGACACAGGTTTTGAAGTTAGTAGTTATAGAATTACACACTGGGAATATTAGTTGAATGTCAAGTCTTCTTGAGTGAACCTCGACTCTTTTGTGCTCCATGCAGCATCGTCCCAGACCAAAGATTGTCTCCTGCTCCTGAAGCACCTGGGTGTACCTGTCATCCAGGTACGACCTGCTCAACATATTTCTTCATATTTCTCTCGCTGTCTCTTTCCTTCCTTCATTCTCTTTATGCATTTTCATGTTTATCTCCCTCTCTTTCTCTCTGTCTTGTGTTTCAGGCTCCAGGGGATGCTGAGGCGCTGTGCGCCAAGCTGGCGAGAGAGGGGACTGTGGACGCTGTGGCTTCAGAGGACATGGACACACTGCCGTTTGGAGCCAATATTCTCATTCGCCAGCTTAACGCCAAGAAGGACAGGTAGGAACTCTGCTATTCATGTGTTGCTTAAAGGATGTACTGGAGTTTTCTTATGTTTTAATCAATTTCTTAGTATAACTCACATTCATGCTGGCAATTTTCCAAAGTATTCCACAGATATTTACATTGTTAAATTCCTTTGCCCTACATGGTGTGTATGCCGAAATGTATTTTTGGTAAAGTTACTCTCTTCTTCTGAAGTTGTCTGGGGCCGGTGTATTTAAGTACTCTTCAGAGTCTAAGACTTTAGAGAACAGCTTTTGACGTAAGGTGGTTTTAAGTTGTTCATCTGTGGTGATATTGATGCATTGACATCACCTGAGGCCTTGGAATCGTGTAGTCAAACATCATCCTGTCAGCTTCAACTAATGTTCATGTATCAATGCCACTACTAGTGATTTTCTTATGTCACTTTATAAAAAAAAAAAAAAGAATCTATCGCTTTAACTGAAGGATGGACTGTGAGATTTCTAAACTGATCTAATATTGATCTATGCTCTTCCTATTCTTCGCAGTGAAGTCGTTGAATATTCTTTAACCAAGCTGTTAGAGAAACTCCAAATTAGTCACGAGGAGGTGAGACTGAAACTTTAACGATGTCTTTGAAAGTATAGTATATCATCATTTGCAATAGCAGTAAACAGAAATACTACAAATAAGTCCTCAAACTCTCCTTCTTTTGCAATTTTCTTCCACCAGTTTGTTGACCTGTGTATTCTTCTGGGTTGTGACTACTGTGAGAAGATAGCCGGTTTGGGTCCTAAGAGAGCTCTGACACTGATCCAGAAGCACCGCACTATTGAGAATGTGGTTTTGCACATCAACAGACAGGTACTAGATGATCTTTGTTTTTCATTCTGTATGTTGCTTTACAAGAAAGTGTAAGATCTGATTAGACACTTTAGTATCTGCTGCCCTTCAGACCCATCCTGTACCAAATTTCTGGAAGTACAAAGAAGCACGGAAGATATTCTTGGATGCGCCACAAACAGTAGCTCCTGAACTCACCTGGGATGAGCCGGATGAAGAAGCCTTGGTTAGGCTCCTCTGTCACGTCAAATACGTTAAGTACGTACTTTTCGCTTAAGCCCAGGTTTCATTTCACACGCTTCTCTGTCTCTTTTAAAGACAGTTATGACTGTATACGTGTTGACATGTTTTTAGGGAGGACAGGGTGCGACGTCGAATGGAGAAGTTTCGTCAGACGCGGGAAAGTAAGCGGGAGGAGCGGGAAAAGGAGAGGGCAGCGGGACACAGCAGGCAGACTCACATGCAGGACTTCTTTAGAGTTACCAGAAAGAGGGAGAAGGTGAACATAACATAACAATCTTCTACAATTTTTTTAATTTAGGGCATTAAATTGATAGTATTAAATTGATTCAGAACTTGATTAATTGGAGGAAAGCTATAAGGATGAAATTAACTTAAAACTATTTAAAACTACCTTTGAAATGTTTGCATCAATCATGATTTCTGCTCCAGTCAAACAGTCAGTTATGACCTGAACATTTTTTATTTTTCAGTAGTTCCAAATGTGTTGTGGCGTGTTGATTAGTCTGAACAGTTCTCTCTTTCTTCCTCCAGCCTGTGGAAGTTGCAGACACTTTAAGCAGCAACAGAAAGAGACCAAAGTCAAAATAAGGCCACCACCATGTTCCGCTTGCTGCCTCCGCCGTTCCACCATCCAAGTTGGAAGATGTTTTCAACGCTTTCAACGCCATCTGCCCGTCCAGATATCTCAAACAATCAACAGACCAATCTGTGATCCCGATCTTGAATTTCTGCCATGAGATGTTTTTTTTATCAAGCAATCATGCTTCATTCCTTTGCTGATGAGAAAGTCTAGCATCTTCAATATCCATGTCAGTGATTTAATCTTCTGTAACACTAAGAATTGATAACTTCTATAGTTTCAGAGGCAGCAGCTTTATATGTTGAATCATGGTTTTGCATTGGGAGAAGACTGCACTTTTTCAAGTGCCTTCTAACCTGAATTTAGAAGAAGCCAAAACAGGCATCTTGCAAGACACTGACTTCAAGTCACTTCCCCTACTGACAATAAAATAATCTGATCCTGTTTTAAACAGCAGTGTCCGCAACAATGCAGCTCACTGAGCAGTTCTTCAGCAGTTTCCTGCAAAGCTACCAAGAAAAGCAGAGCAGGCGGTAGACAGCTATGAAAGAGAACAGTGTGATCAGTGTCGGGGAGGCCTTCCCCCAAGCCAAAGCTGGAGAAAGGGGATGTCTCATCACTAGATATTCAATGAGCACCTGCTGTGTAAAGGGTGCCAAGGCAGAGACCAAAGACTTGAATTTTAAAACTATCAAGTCAAAAAGAGATTGTGTACGACGGAGTATTAGGGCCACATTGAGGGGAAAAAAATCAGAGATTTCGAGAATTAAGTCATAACTTTACGAGAAAAAAAGTAATTTCCTCCTCCACAAAAGAGGCAATTTCTACAATTACTACTTTACAATATTATGACTGAAATCTCAGATTTATTTTTTTTCCCTCAATGTGGCCCTAATACTCCATCGTAACTGTGAGATGTTTAAATCCATATGAAGAAAAGTTTGTATTATTTTTGAAAATACTTGTAAATACAGTATAACTGTATGTTTTATATTTGTGCTGTTGCCCTTTTTTTTTAAATTAAAATAATGTTGAAGTTTATTTGTTTATTTGTGATGTTCTTATGGGAAGTTTGGGTGAGTAGTTATTAATATTTTATTTACTGAAATATTTCAGAATAAGAGTGTTTCTGTTAAATGAAAATAGTGTTGACCTCAGTCTCAGCCATCTCGGTGGTCTCTGACACTGTCTGTTTTGTCTTGTTCATGTGGATATATAATGTTTGCACTACTGCTACTGCACATAATTTATAATATTTATAATGCACATATTTATTTACCTTTTTTAACTTTAACTTTTTACTAGTGTTCTATTGCTTGGGTATTTTTTTTTACTCTTATTTATTTTACGCCCTGCCTTATTCTTATTTTATGTACTTACTTCTTCTGTTAGAATCTGTGCTGCTGTGCAACTGCAATTTCCCCACGGGGATAAATAAAGTGCTATCCTATCCTAGAGGCGTTACTCCAAACCGACAGGGGGCGCTTGTGCGTGTGACGCCGGTCTACGTCACACTGTTTCCTAGTAGAAGAAGCAGTTTGTCAGTCGTATAATATTATGACTTTATTCCCATAATACTACGACTTATTTTCTCGCAAACTTCTGACTTTATTCTCATAATATTACGACTTTTTTTCTCGTAAACGTCTGACTTTATTCTCATAATATTACAACTTTGTTTCTTGTAAACTTCTGACTTTATTCTCATAATACGACTTTCTTTCTCGTAAACTTCTGACTTTATTCTCATAATATTACAACTTTTTTTCTCGTAAACTTATGACTTCATTCTCATAATATTAAGACTTTTTTTCTTGTAAATTTATGACTTTATTCTAATAATATCACAACTTTTTTCCCTTAAACTTCTGACTTTATTCACATAATATTACAACTTTTTTCTCGTAAACCTAGGACTTTATTCTTCTAATAGTATGACTTTTTTCCCCTCAATGTGGCCCTAATACTCCATCGTAACTGTGAGATGTTTAAATCCATATGAAGAAAAGTTTGTATTATTTTTGAAAATACTTGTAAATACAGTACAACTGTATGTTTTATATTTGTGCTTTTGACCTTTTTTTTAATTAAAATAATGTTGAAGTTTATTTGTCTATTTGTGATGTTCTTATGGGAAGTGTGTTATTAATATTTTTTTTACTGAAATATTTCAGAATAAGAGTGTTTCTATTAAATAAAAACTAGAGGCGTCACTCCAGACCGGCAGGGGGCGCCTTGTGCGTGTGACGCCGGTCTACGTCACACTGTTTCCGTGTAGAAGAAGCAGTCAGTCAGAGTCGCCCCAGTCTCTCCGGTCTCTCCGGTCAGAACAGAGAGGTGTCTCCGGCCCGCCGCCGCCGCCTCCTCCGCCGTTAACACGCGACAAGTCCGGCCTGAAGACACCCTAACCCTGTTCCGCCGGGTCCCCCTTCACCACAAACCCTTACTTTCTCCCCCGGTGATACCAGTTGTTTTCAGCCATGGCGACGAGTGCGAAGCGAAAGCAGGAGGAGACTCATCTGAAGATGCTCCGGGAGATGACGAGCCTGCCCGCCAATAGGAAGTGCTTCGACTGCGACCAGCGCGGCCCGACCTATGTCAACATGACGGTGGGCTCCTTCGTCTGCACCACCTGCTCCGGGATCCTGTGAGTCTCCTTTTCTAGGGTGAAAACTTTATTGTGTCCACATGAAGCTGCTGTGTGGCTCTGGGAGGTTGTCCTGTCCCGGCCGGTCCACAAGTACCGTTAGCTCGTTAGCTAAGTGAGAACAGGTACCGTCGGTTCTGGCCGGTGGGCCGTTGGGTTGGGTCAGGGGTCTCTAGGCAACCTGCTGCTCTTTAGCTCCTCTCCACTGGCTCCCTGTGGATTTATAAACATGGAAATTAATAACTGCTTTTTTGTTTACATTTTCAGCATTAGGGCCACATTGAGGGGAAAAAAATAATCTGAGATTTCGAGAATAAAGTCATAATATTATACGTGTTATTTTCTTTTTTCTCGTAAAGTTATGACTTTATTCTCTTAATGTTATGACTTTTTTCTCGTAAAGTTATGACTTTATTCTCGTAAAGTTATGACTTTATTCACGTAATATTACGACTTTTTTTCTCGTAATGTTACGACTTTATTCTCGTAAACTTCTGACTTTATTCTCATATTACATTTTTTCTCCTAAAGTTATGACTTTTTTCTCTAATATTATGACTTTATTCTGTAAATCTCATCTCTTTTTACCCTCAATGTGACCCTAATACTCCGTAGTACATTTGCTCTCTGGGCCATCACTGCATTAATCTTATATACTATATACTTAGACTATAAACTGTGTTACCTTCATCACAATTCTCAAATGTTTTGCGACTCCAGACAGATTTTTTATTTATTTTTTTTGCCTCAAATGGCTCTTTTGATAGTAAAGGTTGCTGACCCCTGGTTTGGGCCGTTGGGTAACGTGTCGGTAGTCAGGTGTGTTTACAGCTTTTACTTCAGTGTGATAAGAAGACACATTCAGGCAGAGTGTGAGGAGGTGGTCTCGGTGACTTATTGCCTGTGTGGTCAAGGTTAGCACGCCCAACCTAAAGGTTCATATACCAGTCAAATATTTGCACGTCACAGGGGGAACCTCTTCTAGTTGAACTTTAAGCTGGCACGTTGCAAACACACCTCTAAGATAAGAGGCAGCAGCAGCAGCAGCAGGGTGGGTCCCTCACAACTTGGGAAGTAGCTGAAAGACAAAGTAAGGCAGTGGGTCGGTCCTTGGCTGCTGTCTGCTGATGAAACCACTTCCTCAGAAACTTCAGCTGTTGTGAAATCATAAGCAGGATTTAGGCAATGAACCTGTCCACTCCTATTTAGTTGCTACAGAGGCAAACTGTTTATCTTGCTGTTTTTTCCTGTCAGGGATGGTGTTATTTACCCTTTAATTGTCAGCTATAGTTGTGTGTGTGTGTGTGTGTTGTATTCTGTAATGTTATGCATATCAATCAACATTTATTTGTATAGCCCTTTCAGTGCCCGGGACAGTGCCAAACAGTGATATCCGTCTGAGAATAACTAATAATAATTAATGTTGAATATGTATAATGAATAATGTTGTGGGGTTATTCCTTATTTCGTGGGCTATTTTGTGATTTATACATTATTATTACATACTTAAACACTTATATTATATACTTTAGTAGTAGACTATTAGTAGTAGTATTCTGTGTGGATGGGTCTGTATCAGCTTTGCACATCTGGACACTGCTTCTTTCCCTCATTATTTTTGCAAAACTGTTAAATCTCTGTCGTAGTTGTAGTGAACAGCGATTTTCAAATCCTTGCCGCCATAAATTCTGGTTTGGATGGAGGTCTGGACTCTGAACTTGTCCACACCAGGACATTAACATTGTTGGTTTTCAGACATTTCTGTTATAGATTGCATCAGGTTTTCCTCTGGGATGTGTGTTGAGTGTCTGATGTGATTTTACCCTCAACCCCCACAAGTCTTCCATGGCCTGCAGCAGCATCATCCCCAGAGCATGATGCTGCTGCTGCTGTCACAAGCCTTCATGGAGGCAATGGCTAGATGTGGTTTAGTCTCATTAGACCATAAAACCCACATCCCTTATGACAAACACTAGCCCAGGTGTCGAGAGATTTTTTTAAATTTCTCAATGGTGGTTTTGTCTTTATCAATCTGCCATAAAGACGCAACTGGTGAAGCAACAGTTGTTGACTCCCATCTTCGCAATGAAAGCTCCTCCAGAATTGCGTCTTGGAGCACTTCCTCGCTGTTGTCCCTCTCACACAGACCTTCATATGTTGTGTTGATCATTGTTGAGAGTCTAATCCCCTTTGGCACAAAAATGTGATTTTTTTCCTATATAAACAAGCAATGATTCAGTAATCTTGACACAGATTTGTTTGTTAAGGTCCTTTGTTTTCATGATTTGACACAAAGCTGACCAAGTAGCCGTTGCACTTTCCAGCTATTTAAAGTGTATTTAACCTTGTTACACATTGATTACAGATGTGTGATTTTAATTTAGCTCAATATGTGACTTCTTAAAACAGTTGGCTGTTATTACGGTGTGATTTTTATATGTCACAAACTACAAATACTTATGCAATTAATTACTTCCACCAAGGCCGAAGGCCTAGGAAGCGACGTACATGAAACCTGCCTTGGCGGAGGTCTTGCTCTCCAAGTGCACTTCTAGTTATTCTGTGTTTTCTATTTGTACTTTGTTTTGATTAATTGGTGGGGATCTGTTTTAACTTTAATACTCAAGTATGTTTTCTGTGGATACATGTACAAAAAAAAATCCTAATTACATTAACTGTGATTTAGTGTTTTAAAACAATGACACATGAAGTGTATTTGGGATTACAGCTTTTACTGACGCTATAAATATGTATAGTTATGGTGGCATCTGCTATACAGTAAGTCAGTAATAACAGTGAGCACAATCTTGGACATTTTTAATTAGATGTTGGTCATTTCTAATCAAATTAACAGTTAAATATCTTTGAATTAACAATTTCGATGTAGGGGAATTCATATTTACAATTACATTCCTTGAGATTTAAACCAAATCCATGAAGTGTATGGTCTTCAGAAATGTTTAACTAGCAGTAAATAATGCTTATCTCTGATATTTTGTTCAAATGTTCATACTTGCACTCAGTTCCTATGTCCCAAACATAAAGTACTCATACAAGAAAATAATCCATCGATGCATCTGTGGTTGGGGTTTGTTGTTTGCTCATCTCATGTCACATGAACAGCATTTGGTTTCATCCTGCTTCTCTTGTTCTTAAGCTAACATGTAGCTCCTCCACCCACAGGCGAGGACTGAACCCCCCACACAGAGTGAAGTCCATCTCTATGACCACATTCACACATCAGGAAATTGAATTCCTACAGAAACACAGCAACGAGGTACCATGCACACTTTACAACAAAGAAATCAGCACCATATTTCACAATGTTGAAAAGTATTTTTATAGTCATTCTGTCTATGATTCAGAAGCATCTTGGCATTTTTCTGAACCCTGCATACTCAACTTTATTGGCATTCCTCTCTCTCCCCACTTTTTTCTCCCATTTCTCGTCATCCCCTCCCCCCTTCCCTTTTCGTTCTCTCACCTCTCTCCCGGCTCTGCCACCACCCCCACCCCGATCCCCTCCTTACCTCCCACCCTCCTCATTCCTCTGCCCCCCCTGTAGGTCTGTAAACACATCTGGTTGGGCCTCTATGACGACAGGACATTAGTTGTTCCAGATTTCCGAGAACCACAGAAAGTAAAAGAGTTCCTTCAGGAAAAATATGAAAAGAAAAGATGGTAACATAAACTTTTGGATTTTATTTGTTTGTTTGTTTTATATGTTTTGGGAAGAAATATCACAAATGAACATTCATGCCCATTTTTTGTTCAGTTTTTCACCCTTTGGATGCACATATTATGGATAAATAAAGCAATATTTTATACTTGGGTGCGTACAGCTTTAAATCATGTAGTTGGAAAGGTAGTAAATGCTAAAGTGAGTGCTAAAAAGTCAATGTCAGAAGTTCTGCAGGTCATTCAGTAATGCTGGCGCTTGTTACTATCAGCTGTGATGCAAAAGAGTGCTGAGAGTGAAGTGCTGCTTCTGCCAAAATAACATCGTGCAGTTATGGATTTGGTTAACCATATCTTTTAGTTTGATAGCATGCTTTTCATTGTCTATGACTTCCCATGTCTACGTGTCACTTTCCTCTTTTACTGCATTGTTGGTGGACAGAGAGTAACTTTAAAACACTGTGCTTTATGAAGGAAGGTCCCATTTGGTTTAAATATTCATCCCAATCAGCTCAATCTACTAAATAATTACTTGGGCTGTCAGTCGATTAAAATATTTAATCTTGATTAATCGCACAGTTTTTATCTGTTCAAAATGTACCTTAAAGGGAGATTTGTCAAGTATTAAATACTCTTATCAACATGGGAGTGGGCAAATATGCTTGCTTTGTGCATATGTATGTAATATATTTATTATTGGAAATCAGTTAACAACACAAAACAATGACAAATATTGTCCAGAAACCCTCACAGGTACCACATTTAGCAAAAAAATATGCATGTGATTATCATAAAGTCGGCATGTCTGTAAAGGGGAGACTCGTGGGTACCCATAGAACCCATTTTCATTCACATATCTTGAGGTAAGAGGTCAAAGGACCCCTTTGAAAATGGCCAAGCTGTTTTTTCCTTTTTAAAAATATCTCTACATTTGTGTTGGTGTTCTTTCCTGGATGCCTAGGTATGTCCCTCCAGACCAAGCAAGGGCAGTAGCAAGTGTCCAGGCCTCTGTGTCTGGCTCCTCAGCCAGCAGCACTGGTAGTACCCCAGAAGTCCAACCCCTCAAGACCCTGCAGCTCAACAAGACCCCACTGCGCCAGGTAACAGAAATGCACGCCGAGGCTCTATTTGCCTATTAGCTATGCATCTACGATGTCTTTTGGAAATTGGTTGGAGAAGAGTTTTAACTCTATTATGTTTTTGCGGCTACTGCCCAGTCTCCGGCTCTAGGTCGTTCCCAGGCTCACAGCGCTGCTCAGGAGAAGAAGTTTGACTTGCTCTCTGACCTGGGAGGAGACATCTTTGCTGCTCCACCCACTCAAACTTCCAGCTCCACCAACTTTGCCAACTTTGCACATTTTCCAAGCCAGTCGGGTAAGATAGCTTTCTCTCAAAGGTCTCACATTTCACTCGTCTGAGTGTCTTCAATACAGATTCAGATATTTAACAGTGTGTAGCCTTTGGTTTGTCGTCATCCCATGCATTGCCCTGCCATTGTTTTTTTATTTTCCACATTCATTGTATGTGTTCATTTCTCCTTGTGTATGGCTGCAGCACCTCAGGGTAATTCAGATACCAACTTTGCCAACTTTGAGGCATTTGGAAACACTACAATTCCATCCCATCTGAGCACGTCACCCCCCTCCAAGTCCTTTTCATCAGGTACCCCCCACCCCACCATTGTCTTTCCTCCACCCTGTCCACATACACACTCACCCTCATCTCAGCGTTTTTTCTTATTCATTTCTTTCCCACTGTGTCCACTGGGAAAGCCCTTTCTGTATTCAGCAGTGCCCTATAGATGCTTAGAGCACATGCTGGTCATCACTTGATAGAAGCACATTTCTCTTCTTGGATAAGATTTTAAAGGCTGCTAAGTTGTTAGCGTTGTTGGACACACACCAATACCTCCTTTCGATTTGAATTAATTTGACAAAGACATCTCAGAAGCGCTGTGAAGGGAGACACCCAGTGGACATTTAGCCCTAAACCTGTTACAAAATACCACGCTTCTCCCTGAATCATTTAGTCAATTCTTTCTCTTTACTTTTTGAGTGTGTGCGTGTTTGTATGCATGTAGCACTTGATCTTTGAGTATCTTTTTTTCCCTCCAAAATTTGTCGAAAGGGGGAGGTGTGCCAATCCCAACAATGTCTCGTGCCGTCCCCACCCAGTCCCAGACAGGGAGCCACAGACAGGACCGCTATGCTGCTTTGGCTGAGTTGGACAGCGAGCTCAGCTCCTCTGTTACCTCAGGCAGCAGTGTGCCAGGGTGAGAGACTGGCAGACACACACACACACACACACACACACACACACACACACACACACACACACACAGTAATGTTGAAATAGAACCAGAATCTGTTAATTTCCTACACAGGGTGCCTCTGCACACCTGGCAAGCCTGAAAAAATACTGTATGAAACATGAATTTGATTAATTAAGTGCGCAGTGTGTGTATGAATGTATGAATATTGTTCCTCACATGGTGAAATGGTGTAGTAGTTGATCGCACTACTCAGAAGTCTACAAGAACTCTTTTCACAGCTAAACTGCTTGTTCAAGAAAAGCCAGCAAAATGTTTACAGCATTAGTGAATCAGTTCTAACGGTTAATGAATGCCTATCAGGCATAATGCACATAGATGTAAGAAGTGGACGTAGTCATCATGATGTCACCCATTGGTTTGTGGACTGCCGTTTTGAAGCCTGGAGTTCGGCATTTTGGCTGTCGCCATCTTGGTTATTTGCAAGTGACACGAGAGGGTGGAGCTAAGTTCAACCGAACGCTGAATTAGACATTTTTAGGCGAACAAAAAGGTTATAATAAATTGTCATGAACTGAAAACACACTATGAAAGGGTTAAAGTTGTAAGATGAAAACACGGATAATTCCCAGACCGGACAACGCCGTGGTAGCAACCTGTCAATCACAAGGTAGCCATGCCCTAAAGCATCCCCTGCTTTATGGTCTATTTGAATCTAAATGGGACCATAATTTACTAAATGAACATCATGCTGTATTGAAGAAGACTTGAAACTAGCGACTGAGACCATAAACTCATATTTACAATGTTTACTGACGTAATAAATCAAGTGAGAAGTAGGCTCATTTTCTCATAGACTTCTATTCAATCAGACTTCTTTTTGCAACCAGAGGAGTCGCCCCCTGCTGGCTATTAGGAAGAATGTAAGCTTAAGGCACTTCAGCATTGGCTTCACTTTTCAGACCCCGGAGTTGTCCACTGATACTGCATGTGTTAATCGGATGTAAATTAAACATTTAATGTGGGCATTTTCTCTACAGGAACTTATATGGACCCGTGCTTGGTTCATCGCCAGCCCAGAATCCACCTGTGTTACCCAGCATGCAGCCTGGCTTTGGAGGTGGTTATAGTGATTTCTCCTACAGCGATGCATACAGAATGAAAGTACGTTTTCAAAGCTGCACATTTTCACACGTTGCTTGAAGGCTAATTTTGCCACTTCCTCCTGCTTTTCATCTAGCCGTCCCATCCACAAACCCCTTTGTTGCTGCAGTCGTTGGCCCGGAGATGGCTACCAACCCTTTCCAGACCAATGGCAGAGCTCCAGCTGCAGGTGCGTGCACATTTAACATTTAGTGTATTTAATATGATTTTTTTAACTAGACATTTGTGTCACTTCGATGTAACCCAGTTACATCGCCAAGTAGCTTTGTGATTTGCCAAAGTATCTAGAATTTACTCCTCCTTTTATGTGTGTGTGTTGTGGGTGTGCGTGTGCATTCGTGTACACACATGCTGCGTGTGTCTCGTAGCCTCGTTTGGCACTGGCTCTATGAGCATGCCCGCCGGCTTTGGGAACGCGTCTTCCTACTGCCTCCCGACCAGTTTCAGCGGAAACTTCCAGCAGCAATTCCCTGGCCAGGCTCCCATTCCTTACTCTCAACCTGGGGCCTACCACCCTCAGTCTAATGGTTAGTGGCCTCCCACATCCCTCTGTCCTCTTACCCTGGTCCACCTGTGCAGTACCTGGCAGTGATTTAGGTCAAGTGCAGCATTTATTTGATGTTATCTTTATCTACATGATGACCATCTGCATTGGGAATTATGTTTAAGTCTTGCTGCAGCAAATTAAAAGTGTGACTGGTCAGTGGCAGCTACTGCACAGCAATAAAAGGTTGCATTTTGGGTTTCAAAGCTTTGGGGTTCTGCTCTGTGCAAAGCTCTGGACCAGAACCACAAAGAACAAATCTGACATAAGGCTCTACCTGAATGCAATCTGACACGCTGGGCTTGGCTCTCTTGTTGATTTTTTTTTTTCTCCTTTTACAGTTTTAGTCCCTTAGAGCTTTTAAAAATTAACTCTCATAATTTAGACTGTTTATCTTTGACTCTTTACAGCCTGCTCTTTATGGCCGGTTGATATAACAGTTGCAATGAAATATTATTATTTTACACATTGCTTAACTGCTGGAGAGAGCAGACTGTTGTAAATCCCTTCCCCTGTATTACCCCTAGGCCCTGCATTCCCAGTCTACGGTCAGAACAAGCCCTCCATGACGCCCTTTGGGCAGCCCATGGCTGGCCCTGGCATGTCCAATAACCCGTTCATGGTGAGCATGCATTGCCTTTTGTTTTCCCAAGTTTTTTGGGTTAAAGAAGGAAATGAAGGATGTACTGTGGGGGGCTTTATCAGTTTAAGAAAACACTTGCTCTGATTGATTTCACTAAAACTACATTGTCATTTATTTTCAAGGGATCATTGTCTCATAATGTTTTCTGTTGGTGTCTTAAATCTGACACCCTCTTTTATTTCAGGCGGGAGCCCCAGCCGGGTCCTTCCCTTCGGGGGGTTCAACCAACCCTTTCCTGTAGCACAACTCCCAGTCCTTGCCACCAGAGGGCAGCATGCAGCACATATTCAACGCATCCGTTCCGTCATGCAATTAGTGGCAGTACATTTTGTTTTAAAAAGACTTACGTTTTTTTTTGTTTTTCATGAAAAAAGTTTACAACACTATGAAGAAGTACAAAGGACTACATTGAAGACTAAGGGACTGTTATAGGGGGGAATGTACTGTTTGGACTATATACAATACTATATGCTTTTTATTTTTTGTTTATGACTGTAAGCTCTGTGCATATCATCATTTGTAATCACAATTAAGTACATGTCATGTATAACAAGGATTGAGTTAACAAGGGTGAGTATACACATACCTTGTGGAAAAAAAACAACCCACTACAAACTATCTACGTAGGTAAAGGTGTAGACGTTAAGATTATTAACAGGGTTGCATCCAAATCCATGATCTCTGGTTTTTAAAGCAACTGTGATGATGCAGGTATTTCAGTTTTAAAAGGGATTTTTAATTTTTTTTATTTTAGCATAATTGCGACTATACTGGCACTAAGGTGCAAAATGTCCTTTATAACTTACAAGTTGCCTATAACCCAAAGCAACCAAACCCACGTCTTTTTTTAAAATTAGAATAACAGTAAGCAGGTGGATGGGATACAGCACTGTTCCTGGACTATTAGTCATCCTTTTATTAATATTGCCAATATCTGAGGGAAAAAAGGGTCGGGGCTTTTTTTCGTTCAAAACCAAGGGCAGCTCGTTGAATATGAGGTCAACATAGACTTTAGATGTTTTAGCCCACCAGGTAAAGGGACAGGCTTGTCTGCTAGAGCACAAATGGAGGAAAGAAGTGCAGGCTTTAAGATGAGTATGTCCTGTTACCCTGTCTTAATCTATAAATATTGGTAAAATGGTTAAATGTACTCTAAGTAACCTCTCTCCTGCTTTTAGATATTCGCTATATTTTATGAATACGGTAAAGGCAAATAGAAAGACTGTTAAGAAAGCTTCAGGGTTGTAGGGGTGACCCAAATTAGGTTGCGTCAAAACAAGTGAAGTGGTTATTCACATGGCTGCGGGTGATTTTTCCTCTTGACAGGGAATGACAGGTTTACCAGACCCTGCCGAGACGAAAACATTTTTAAACAAAAATATTTATGAACTGTTATGTTATGTTGTATTCACTACACTCCCTTGACATCTGCCTTCTTCTTTGCCTTCTGCTTTTAAAAGCCTTCGGAGTGAAGAACAGGATGAGGAGAAACACGGATCTCCCTTTTAGTTTGCTTTAAATTAAGGCAAGGGAAAAGAGCAGATTAATTTAGGGATTATTACATTACAGGATCAGCCTGAGACTGAACTAGTCTCTCAATTGTGCCACCGATGACTAACAATGAATTTGACAATGTGTTTCTTGTCTTTTCAAGAATAGGTAAGTAAATGTGTACATATATAAATATATGTATAAATAAATTAAAAGATTTTTAACTACAATTTTTACTTTGTGTAACTATCTTTTGATTATTCCATCAGAGAGGTGACTAAATGCACTCAGTAGGTACACACGGCTAATACTAATTGAGACTAATACAACAAGTTATAATGGTAATTTTTGTTGTTTGTCAATGAGAGTCAGCTGAATATTAGAAACATCTCTCAGTATAACATTATAGCACAAACTAAGCCTCCAAAATGAATATAAGGTTGAATAAACACCAAAACTAAGCACTCTAATCCTCATGAAGGTAGAATTTGTTGCAGGGCTGTTGTATTATAGTTTTAGCAAATTGATGTTAAAAAGCAACTGAGTGTATAGATTCAAGATTCAAGCCCTTTATTGTCATTGTGTAGTACAACGAAATTAGATTGTGATAATCCCATAGGTGCTAATGAAAAGATAATACAATAAAAAAAAAAAAAAATATATATACATATATATATATATATATATGTATATATATACATATATATACATTATAATATCAAATAACCATGCCCTGTTCACCATTGTGTTACATACAGTACTCTTTATGTAATTTTCATTTGGTTAAAACAAGCAAAATGCTATTTTTTCTTCAGCTAAAACTAAAGGTCCTTCTTCAACTGGAGAAAGCCTCGTTGTCATGACAACACATAAACTTTAAACATGGCGTCTCTGCTAACAGACCCGTTGTTTGAGACGTCTGGCTGCGCTCCTTCACCTAACAATAACTTTTATTATATTGCTGTCACCAAGTCAGATGTGAGTATTGATATGTTTGAACTGTCATTAACTCTGGGTAAAAACTACCAAGTTTTTGCTGTCTAATAAGCAGGGTGCGGTTTAGTATATTAGTCATAATTACTCGGTGTTGCTAGCTTGAATCACCTAACGTTACATTAACTAACTGTCATTAACTAGAAATGTTAAGACCTGTTAAGATCTGTTCTTACTCAACAATCAACTCCTTACGACAAAGCAGTATACTTAAAGGTCCCATATCATGCTCATTTCCAGGTTCATACTTGTATTTTGTGTTTCTACTAGAACATGTTTACATGCTGTAATGTTCAAAAAACACTTTATTTTCCTCATACTGTTGGCATGAAAAGCTAGCTTTCCTGACAAACTTAGATTTTTGACTATAGGTCTTTAACATATGATAAAGTATATTTTATCTTCTGTTATGACAACTTTTACTCAAGTAATGGCTCTGAATACTTATTCCACCACTGCTAAAGTCTTAAAACTAATCAAAAACAATCCCTGATGAATTTCTCACAGTGTTAATCTGTAAATATAATTTAATCAAATGCAGGTGTATGTTAAAGGTCCCATATCATGCTCATTTTCAGGTTCATACTTGTATTTTGTGTTTCTACTAGAACATGTTTACATGCTGTAATGTTAAAAAACAACTTTATTTTCCTCATTCTGTCTGTCTGAATATACCTGTATTTACCCTTTGTCTGAAACGCTCCATTTTAGTACATTTCAACGGAATTGCAACAGAATTGCGTTGTAGGCGACAGTTTGGGTCCATGTTTACTTCCTGTCAGCTGATTTTATTCACATACACTGCAACAGGAAATAAACTGGGACACATTTAGATAGATAGATAGATAGATAGTAACTTTATTGATCCCGAGGGAAATTCAAGTTTCCAGCATCACAGTTCCATAGTGCAAAACATGTTAGTAAAAAGGCTGTAAAAAAGTTAGTAGTGCAAAGTACAAAGTACAAAAAAATATAACAGATATAAAGATACAAGGAGATGAAGAAAACTGTTAAAAGTGAATATAGTGCAGGGTAACAGCTGTGATACATGACTATTAAAAAAGTGAATATAGTGCAGAAGAAAATAAATATAGTGCAGGGTAACTCCAGTAGCTTAGTCTATGAAAGTGCACTGTGTGCATTATTATCTGTCCTGCAGACCGTCCTCCTT